>JAGGAX010025046.1:37578-56051 GCA_017657335.1 Termitomyces titanicus | reverse complement strand
TAGGATGGGGTTTGAATTCCCTGCCGCAACTGCGGGCTCTGGGGAGACGACCTTGTCGTCGGTCACAGAGCTACCTTAAAAAAGGTAACGCTACACCAAAAAAAAAAAAAAAGAAACCCGCGTGACCCTGTAAGTACGGACTTTTTCAGTCTCATTTAACGACCCATTTCCTACTGCGATCGATTTCACCCCAGTAATGTGTAGGGTGCATCTATGCGTTCTAGTCTCACATTGATGTTGATCTTCGAAAGCCGCCAAACCTGTCCGTCAATCCTCCCTTAGTGACGAGACTCGCAAGAAACTGGAACAGCATTTAAGCTCACGCCCTGACAAGAAGGAGTTGGTAGAACGCAATGTGCTCAAAGGTATGTACAATGTAATTCTTTTCGACTACAAATGACCAATTGCGCAACAGATGACAAGGGTGTTGCCCCCAGGCTCGTTGCTGCCAGGGAGAAATTGGAACGCTCACAACTAGAGGTTTGTACAATCTAAGCAATCATCCACATCACTTGAATAGGCTACAGGACAAGCTGGACCATGCATTGCAGCAGCGTCCCAAGGCTGCCGAACTAGTCAAAGAAGGAATTTTAACAGGTGGGTTTTGCATCGCTATTGTGGAATGTCTAAGAAAAGAGACGGTTCATTAGAGGAGGAAGCTCCCCCGTCGTAAAGATGTAATTGAACATGGTTATCCGGAATTATATTGGAATGTATAAGCTTCGAATATGTATCAATATACAAGGTTACAAGTAGATCAAAGCCATTGAGCGTACCTTGATTTATGGTAACATACTTAGGGGACCTAATTATTCCTTCCTCGTAGCCTGCCTCTCATCTCTGCGGCGGCACGCCTGGCTCCGGCACCACCTGCCCAACCTCGGCGACTAAGCCATCCGACCAACTTTGGAGTGAATGCGGCTGTCAAGCCCACACGTACGGGAAGAAATAGTGTTTTATGGATGGTCCAGGCCAAAACGAGCATTGCATAAAGGCCCTCTTGCCCAGGCTGTCCTGGTCGTGCGCCAGTACTGTCGATCTCATCTCGACCAGGTTCTGGAGGATGGGAGTGTAGCACGGTCGCAATGGACTGCTTGACGCTGGCGGCAACTTGAGCTACGTAATCTGCGCCGAGGAGGTTGACACCAGCAAACGCGACACCAAAGTCGATGGCGGACAGCAGCATATAAACGCCGAGAGCGTACCAGCCATAGGATTTGATGAGGTGTTTAAGACGTTGTGAAAGAGTTGCGTCGGGAGGAAGAGATGTATGTGGTGAATCTTCTCTTGGAGATAGACGAGAGGGCGAGCTGTGGAAAAGACGTGGACGAGAGGCAACGAAAGGACGGAGACGAACGACAGGAAGAATAGGCGGAGCAGCGCGCGGTGCGACGCGGAAAGCAAGCGCTCTAAGAAGAAAACGGACCATCGCGTTTTGAAACCAGCCAAGGCGTGAATTATAATAATCGGCCATTATTTAATTTACGAATTCTCTCGGCTCGCTCTCCTTCGGCAGTCTCCGCCGATAAAAATTTCGGATCGATATCGTTTATCCGAACCTAGCCTGAAGCTCCTTTCCTTAGTTTTTTCCCATTCCATGCATCCTGGAGCCGCCCCTTGTGGCCTACACTTTGCTTCTGCTCCCGATAGATAGCATCTCTATGGAACACGTTCCCGACGATCCCCAGGGCCCCTTTGAAGGCCCCGAAAAGCTTCTCGAGATCTGGTTCTCACCCTCTCCGAACGACGTCCCCGACGCTGCAAATCCAGATTCTTCTGGAAGGACAGGCCTCCGCAAGGTCGATCGTAAAGTATGGGAAGAAATGCTGAACCTTGTCAAATGCCAAGTTCTCAGTGTCGTCCATGGCGATGAGATGGACGCGTATCTCTTGAGGTCCGTTCATTTTTCACTCCGTATGGTCCTTTTCTCACTTGTTGCCAGCGAGTCTTCCTTCTTCGTATCGCCCCACCGTCTCATACTCAAGACTTGCGGTACTACTCTCAATCTATTAGGGCTACCCCGCATCCTCGAGATCGCTGCCACGCAAGCTGATATGCACTCTGTCTATCGTTGCTTCTACTCTCGCAAGTCCTTCATGTTCCCTGAACGCCAACTAGGTCCACACAGGGACTGGAAACAGGAAGTCGAATACCTCGACAATATCTTCACTACAGGCGCTGCCTATACCGTGGGCAAAGTCAATGGTGACCATTGGCTTCTCTATCTCACAAATCCTGGCGATGCAAGTTCATCCGATCTATCTCCAATCGATCCCTATCCGCAAGACATCCAATTGCCTATAGACTATACCCTAGAAATCCTTATGAGTAACCTCTCTGCCTCAGCCCGTACCCCCTTCTTCTCCTCACTTTCTCCCTCTGACGATCCACACACTCATGCTGCAGCGCTATCCCAGCAGCTCGGCATACTGGGGATATTCCCGCCTCATCTTACCAATCTGGATGCGTATACCTTTTCTCCCTGCGGATATTCTGCAAATGCACTCGTCAAATGGGGCGATGAGCTTACTTGCCAAAACGGCGGTGGGGCCCTCGTGAAATCCCCCAGACTTAAGGAAGGATATTACACGATCCACGTAACCCCAGAGGAAGGCTGGTCTTATGCGAGCTTCGAATGTAATGTTCCGTCCCACACTTCGAAAAAAGACCGGGCCATCCCCGATCTCAAGACGCTCATTCAGCGTGTTGTCAGTATCTTTCAGCCCGATCGTCTCAGCCTGACGCTGTTCATATCAAGTCCAGACAATGACACCGTCGAGGAGAGTGTTGAAGCGGCGCAACGAGTCTTCAAAATGGCGCTGGCTGACCCCCAGATCACCAGTCATTTTTCACGTACTAATCCACCTCTTTTGAATGGCTGCACCCTGCCGACCTACAAGCGGACGGACAAGATTAACTATGAATTTGGCGGTTATGATCTTGCATTCGCAAGCTTCGAGCTCGTTACCTGACCTGTGTAGATACACGTTCCATGTATAACTGATTTGCTTACCCGGCCCTGATTTTTTCACTGGTTCTTACATATGCGACATTATAAGTAAGCGTGACCTGTAAAACGGACTTCTAATCTGTGCCCGAGTGGTATTTCACTGTCCAGTGGCTTCTCATTCCGCCATCTGACAGGTCGATTATTTGCTTATCCGCTTGCTATTACATACTCTTGGCTGTCACTGCGCAGTTATATAAGTCAAGCTCAACTTCTGTCCTAGTTATGGTTTCATCAACTTCCCGTCTTCTTTGAGCCAGGTAGATCACTCTAGATGTCGAGTTGGACGCATGTACACGATGGTTGTGCGATCATTCTCCGACTTTCCGCTCGTTAGACGAGACCGTTCGTAAGTTAAGCGAGAAATACCCTTTTTTGGCCTCAATTCCTGCCGCTCAGTGGTGGCGATGGGTAACCTATGATCCTATCTTCAACGAAAAACAGATTTCAGCAGAGTCAGTTCAAGCTCGAGGAACATGATCTTATCAATAGAAACAAATCAGTATCACAGTGGTTCCAAGTCCGGTGATCCCAAACGCCACAAGTTGTAGGCCAGCTGATATCAATTTAGCTGGACCTCGGCCTAGAGATTTTGTCCCCAACTGTCATTCCAACGATTACCGTGTGCATCCGACATCATCTATGATGGCCTTCCGCGTTGGGCAACTTGCTTCTTGACTCCCTGATGTTTGAATTTGATTCCACAGCACATAACGTTAACTGTCTATATTCATCTTCTCCGAGATGCATTCTCTTCACCCGATTATCGGACTTATGTTGCATCATCTGCCATGTCGGCAACAAGCGACGTATGGTCTCCATTTTTCTTCAGGAAAATGTCGAGCCGCATCCGTCTCTACTAGTTCTCAGCTGCTTATCCTTCAAGTTTCAACTATGGTACCAGACGTTATTTCCCTACCAATTGCTACGTCTTCCGAACATATGGAGGCACTAGCCGAGGTCAGCAACTTTGGTTCCACAGACATGGGATACCCTGGCCAGGGACCCTGGACTTACTGTATTCTGACGGAAGCATCACTGAACGAAAAATTAATCCGCATGTCTGGCGCAAAAAGTTATCCTTTCGGTGTCGATGTCGTCTCACTTCAACCTTGTCTTTCATATGCCTCTAGATCACAGGATCGGTATTTGACTGAGAAATGGGACGTGCACAATGAGAAGTGGATTTTTAATGCTGTCCTGGATGGTGGGCCTTTCCACCCGAACAGATCCTTTGATAAATGTGACCGATTTCATCCAAGGTCACCTCAATCACGACACTGTTGACTACGTCGTGCAACAGTTACCCAGAGTTGTCAAAGATGCCCTTTGTGCTTCACCCTCTGCAAAATTTTCCATGAGACCGGAATATATCTCAGAAATGCTGCACTCCGTCATTCAACAGATCGATGATAACCTCACTTCTCGTGTTTTAAACCTGTTACCAGAAAATCTGCGTGACAGCGTCGACGACGATTATTCCCCATCTGAACTCCAACTTGAAGACACAGACCTCCCACTCATCGCTCAGAGCTTGGGTGGTGTGACACTAGTCCTCAGTCTGACAGATTCGAGAGGTAACTTATGGGTAGCTAATCTTGGAGGTAAATTTCTTTCTACGGTGAATTCTTGATCTCACCCAATCAGACTGTCGCGCAGGTGTGCCCCAAAATGAATGATGATACGTAGGCAGCATGCTTATTGGCCTAATCACAGTCCTAGGTCACCGTCATGATCAAGGCTGGTCCGGAACTCAAGTCACCTCAGTACATGACCTCAACAATCCAGAAGAGTTGATGCGGGTCACTCAGGACCATCCTGGTGAGGCCAATGCAACCAAGGATAACCGTGTGATTGGATTTCTGGAGCCGACCAGAGGTGTGGTCACTCCTGCTACTGCAAACAATTCCATTCTTGTTGATGCTCATGTATAGCGCTCGGGGATACCTGGCTCAAGATACCCGCCTTTTATACATCGCGTATGTATAAAGACGTAAAACAACCATGGATTTCGCCGGAGCAGTTCGAGGATTACGTTTTACGTATTTTGACCCCTCCCTACGTCTCCAAGGTTCCAGACGTCTATCATTTCACACCACAGGTACCATATTTTCTGCTGCTCGGATCAGATGGACTTCTGTCGACGGAACGATATAACGGGATGGACGCCACACAGATAATCCAACACTGGGTCAATGTCTTAGGAAGTGTTATAGACTCTGAAGCCGAGACAAATATCAATGCTGCGCTGGATCTGTTACGGGATATCCTGGGAGGCGATGACATTGACATGGTATCACAAAATCTGACTGTGGAGATGGAAGAACGTTGGATGGATGATATAACCCTCTTAATTCAAACAGTACGGGACACATGCTGATCGTAAAATACACCTCGTAGAATACACCTCATTTAGTCATCTCCTCCTGGAATAGGATGACTCTCTCCCTGCTGGTCGCGAAAATTACACGTTGGGCATAAACGCTCGTATAATTCAGCCATCGGCCAAGTTATGGAGGCCTACAAGAGGTCACAAAATCAAAAATGGGTCAACAAGTGAAGAAAAAACACACAAATCCTAGCTTTCTGATTTTTTCGAGCATTATAGGCGGACTCTCGTGGGCAATGTGAACATAGGTGAGGATGTCAAATATTTGATCGCGGACAGGCACCCGCTCGAAAAGCTCTGCATTATCCATCATCTCTTGCGGACACATTTCCAGGGATTTCCCTTGATACTGTAGGGTTTCATCGTCTACGTGGCGACAGTATGTCCGACGGTGCGCCTCACGCTTGATATCTTCTATCTGAAAGATATTTTCCCGTGGTGAGAGAATAAGGTAAACGATATCGGATCCTGAACATAAATGATGATGCAATGCCCACTCCTTCATACTAGATGACAGATTGGCCGAGTCGCCTCTAGAAAGACAGCGATAAACCGCGGCATAGATATCGGGTGCGAGGCAAGACTTCTCTCGAAGTTCTGGCATTACCCCTTCCAAGAACTTGGAAAGATTAACATCGAAGGTAGCAGAATCCGGAAATTCCGCAGGGGTAAGTTTCTTCAGTTGAAAAATCATGAAATCGGGAAGTGATGCAAAGGATGAGTCACTCCATGGAACAAAATGAACTGAAAGACTGGGTTTGTGAGAATGTGATATCGAGTGACCGTGATCATCACGTTCTAAGGCGATTGTAGGAAAAGAAGCAATCGCACTCTGATCAATTGGCGGTGGCTCTGCCGTGAATCGGCCCGTTTGAACTGTGTGAGAGTGGAGGTCGCTTGGGGAGTCGGGAAAAGATGACGATGTACTCCCATGCATGCGAGATAGTGGTGTAGATGCTACATTCTGCGCATAGAAAGTGTGTTCGTCAAAATCAACGAGAGACGAAGAATTTTCCATAGTCAGTGAACTACGCTGTTCCGCAGGCGATTGTGCATTGTCAGAAGTAATCTTTCGTCTTTTCTTCGGCGTATAGTTGCATTCTGTCTTTTTATCACCCTTGCAGTGATTACACACTGGTAAATTCCGGTCGCACTATCGACCAACAACAATTGAAGAAAATGGATCTATCAAGATGCATGGAGCGAACGGACCTTGAGATTATTTAGGCGGCAAGGGTCGCATCGGGGTATACCTCGATGAGCCGGTGTCGGCAGTGGCGTATATTTACACTCCCTTCCAGCTGTCCAAGAGCAATGGTTACACGCAGGTAAGACCCGATCGCACTGTTAATAATAAAATAATGATGAATAATGACTACGTAGTGACCGACGAACCTTGAGATTGTTCAAACGGCAATGGTCACACCTAGGTTTTCCCCGCCGGCCGATCCAAAGTGACTGACGAGCCATATACACCTTTGGGTTTGGTATTTTAATGGTCAATTGTTCATCTTCGTTGACATCCTCATCAAGTCTTTTTTCCTCAAGGTCCGTCATTGTAATGAAACAAGATAGAGGGTCCTGAAGATGTCCAGAAAATTGGCTTTCATAGGATGAAGAAAACACAATCTTTAGTACCATAAACGAAACAGACTCTAATACTTACTTGAATGAAAATGATTCAAATTGTTGTATATTGCGGCGGTGGCAAGCAGGCTACGCCTCCTCTTGGTAGAGAGGAAATGCACGGCGTGGAGAGTACAATCGATGTCAGGTGGCCTGAATGGAGTATACCTACTAATGTAGCGAGAAATAGCCGATAAAACGGTCGTTTGTTACTCAATATCGTTGTGAAAGAGGATGACAACAACGACTCGGAACCTGATCTTACTTACGACTTGGTGACGTGACAGGGTGACTTCCCTCGATCATCTGTAATGACAAATATAGACACCAAACCTGTCTCTTACACTCCTTACAACGGTAGGTACATTATCAGACATATATTTACGGGGACTACGTATTGACTTTAGTCTCAGGTGAGCACTCGCCTTATTATCCACGGATAGCTACATCGCCCGAAAGATCCCAAAAAAGATTCCTCGTACAAAATCACTTGTAACTTCGTACTAGTATGGTCATAGTCGGGTTGACAAAGCAATGAACTGTCCAATACTTGTGGCAACAGGCAAAAAAATAGAATGAAGAAGACACTCGCTGAGTGGCCAGCAACACAATTACTATCGTTTCAAACGACCGACCTGCTGATCCCAAATTACTTTTTGTCGCAAGCTACCAAATACGGTAAACGTAGTTCAACAAACAAGAATATGTCACCGGCTATACCCGGACAGAGGTGGTCCCCACATACTTATATCTTCTCTGATATGGTTCTGAAAGTATCACAAGGGATCGTGTCAACGGCATAGCAAGACCAGAGGTTTACATGCGTTACATCTCTTTACACCTCTGCGTTGGCGAACACAATCTTGGCTATTTTAGGGGCGACTTTAGGACAAACTTAGATTGTAAGAAAGTAGGCTCTGGGGTCTGACGCGGCCAGTAGGCTAGAGGAACGTGTCAAAAATCAATAGTTGCCCATATGTCTACTCTGGGAAAAGTTGAAAGGGAGCGGGCGAACTAATGTCACATGGCGAACGTATACATGCGGTTAGTAGCTTCCAGACCCAGCTGTCGACACGTTTGTCAGTCTATTTTTGTTCTTTCATTCCCCAGCGCCTCATGAAAAGAACTTGTGCCTGCTATTTAAGCCAAGTTCCAACGAACATGTTTGGTTAACAAGCATTGTTGAGCCATGCATACTGCGTTTGTCATATCTACTTTTTTCCTTCTTTTTCGCGAAGTTGCTTGCTTGAGTCTTCAGACACGTGCCGTGGATTTTTTCGATCCTGTTGCTGGTGGAGGTTCGTTTCTAGATAATGGTATGACCTAGCCAACGCGGCTTTGACACGGAGCCTGATTGTCGAAATTACATGCGATCCGACAGCTGGAAACGGGCTAGGGGAGCCTCTCAATGTTGGTATTAACCCTTTGTTTATACGGATTCTGCGTATTATTCACACAGATTCACACCTATCTAGCTCATAATTTCAGGATTGAGCTCCCCAGATGTCCTCACAGATGATGGTATTGTGAATTTTGCTCAAGCTATCGGTTTGTACGTCTTGCAAGAAATGTGTGGGATAAATACCATAATGACAATTTTAGCTCCACCGAATGCCTCGGTATTCACCTCGGTGGTCCACAATCAGCCAACTTGGGTGATGGGCATGGCTTCGTCAACCAGACAGTACGCCAAACCGATCCCTTCTATTTATCTCCCAGTCCCTGACTCTATCTTTGAGATCGAGCTTCGTCAAGATTATGGTGATCCAGACGGTGGGACTTGCCTCGAGTCCCTTATTGGAGGGAATCATTTTAGGTATGTCGTATTAGTATCAGTTTCTTTGGGGTGTATGAAAGATACATGACGGCGAATCTGTAATCGTTACACATGCACTTGCTAACTACATACCATCTGGCGCAGGGTGTTCCGACAGAATGGCCCGACGGCCAACAGCGGGGCGCTCTTTCTAGCGTGAGGATCTCTACCTACTTTTCTTTTGTACCCAAAATTCACTGGTGTGAAAATGGCTAGCGTTTCGCAGGAAGAGGTGACGTGAAGTTGGATGGTTTTGCCCCAGAAGTGACTTACCTCTGTTAGGACCTCGCCGAGAGCCACACGATTACACCCAATGGCTATGATGTCGGTGAGTTCCAATTTATACACATGATGGTAATCTGGTGATTATTAAGGGATTTTTCAGGCCGCGATCTTCTGGTCTCAAATGCAGTCGGGACAAAGACTTTTGGTGGAATCACATACATGAGTACGGCGAAGAATTTAACAGGCTTTCTCGTTCCAGGATCAGCTGGGTAAGTTTGTGGTTCAATTGAGGTTACAAACACTGACCATCGATTTCCATCCATCAGTATTAACCATGGTGATTTAAATAAATAATCTTACACGTAGACTACGAAGCACTGATGGGTTTCAACAGGCATTGCAATCGACGGTATCATCACGTTACTGACAGTGAAGATTCTATAGCATGCGGTCTCTAGTATATGAGAAATGTACTGATGTATTTCTAGTGTACATGGACTCATTGTTGAAAATTTGAACGTTGAATCCCAAAAATCGCGACACTGAAAATATGAATATCATGTTACTGGTTCGGATGTGAATTACAATTACAATTGTGAGGTAAACATGCCAATGCGTCAATGTTCAATCGAAGCATATGAGCCTATACCGGATTGTATGTGAAAACAGTCTACTGATACTGAAGACTTAGGATGGTCCAATGGAATTTGAGCATCAGTGCTATCGCAATCAAATTTGCGCCTCCGACTCGCATCCCTCTGCATCCGAATATTAGCTACTTCAGATTTTGTACGTCGTTGAACCCGAGAAAGGACACAATCGAGCTGTAGGAAATTGGCAGCGTTGGTGGCAAACCGTTGATGTTTACGATCAGTAGTAGTATGCTGCAAATCAAGTCCTTAGGAAACTAATGTTACATATTGAGTATCCAGCTTACTTGTTTGAAATCGTCGAACTTTGTTCGGCAACTTTCGCAGTATCCTGGTTTACTGCCTTCCTCCCTCTTTGGCAGTTTCAGTGTATTCGTGCTTCTGCTCTTCCTCAGCAAGGGTTGTCGTTCAGGTATAATGGAAGGAGGACCCATCGAAGGGGCCTTGTTCTCTTTATCTGCAGCAGCCGAAGGAAATTTGCGGGATGTGACAATGTGCTTCAATCGTCCACTGAGGGCTGAGGGCAGTTGCGACCTCGACGTGTAACCAGCCGTTGAGGTAGTACCTGTGGTGGAAGTGATGCCTACGCTATTTCCTGACGCAGCCATATACCCAGCGGTTCCTGAAACTGAAAGAAGGAAACCAGAAACTACGGTCGAGTCCAAGTTTTCGCCATCACCATCTCCAAAAAAATCATCGTTCAACGTACGAGGAAATGTCGTTCGTCGATGAAGATTGTTCATAGACACCGATCGCCTCAAATCTCCAGTCCGCTTTGCATGGAGATTTGCTTCTGCCCTTCTTTTCATTAACTCAGCCTGCTGGACCTTGTTGCTGTACTTCTTGCCTTCCGCCTTCTGTTCCCTTTCGGCTCTTTGAAGTTTCTCCCACCGCCGCTTTTCTTTGTCGTCAAAGGCAATAAAGGGACCTCTTGATTGAGGATGGCAATGCAGAACAGGCCAAGGACTCTGCACCACGCCTTCCCTCGGTTTGAATTGAGGATACTCATGTGCAGCGATGGTGGACAGTTCTTCTCTTATATCTTCGATGAGCACAAACCGACTGCCACGCGAGAAATATTTGAAATCATGCCGCTTCTGGGTGGGATCGCGTTCGGTTGTTCCGTTCCTTTGTTCATACTTCAGAAGGCGCTCCAGAGAGAGTGGCTGCTTTTTGGAAGTAGAGAATAGGCCAGAAGACGTTGCGTTAAGAGGGTCGACGAGCCTCTGCAGAACACTTTCGAGTTTCGTGGTATTCCAGATTTTGTGCTCGAGGGTTACGGGAAACGCGGCAGGGTTTCCATTCTCAACGTCCTTCCCAAGTCTGAGAAGTCGATCAATTAGGACGACACTATGAATATTTCTCGTTTTCACACACCGGTTCTTAAGCTTGATTGGACTCTTCAACGTGACACCATTTTTCTGCGTGTTCTCTTTGTCGGCAGCCTGGGTGGTTTCTGCACGATTGCTGATAAAGTGCGTAACCGTTTTATCAAGAAATTTTACAATTGTCTATAGAGAACTTGGTTTCAGAGATCAAGGAAGACGATGATATGATCCTACCCCTCCAAGTTTCTCTATCGATTCTTCAAAAAAGTCCTGCTCATCGGGTGTGATGTTCAGCTCGTCGAAGTAGAAAGTAAAGGACGGAAAGGCTCGAGTGTATTTCTCTTTGAATTCTGCCTTTTGCTGCTCGCGCTCTATGTATCTACGCTCTTTAGCCTTATCGCGCGCAAGAGAAGGTGGCGGCTCGACACCCTTGACGCGTTTTGAACTTTGATAAGGCGCAGATGGGTCTAAAGATAGTTCTGGAGACCGAGGACGTTTGCTCCCTGATACTGATCTCTGTGGCTTGGTCGGAGGAACAATGGTTGGGAGTTGGTGGGCATGACGACTCGTCAAAGGGCGACGGTTGAGGGTAGCCATGGTAAATCAAGAAAAAGAAGTGAATAGGTGGTAAATAGGAGGCTCGAAGATGTGTGACGGCGGGGGGAAATGCGGGAGATGCCTAGTGGTACTTAGTGCTGACAGGCTTGAAGTTACACGAACACGGGTGTCACGGTTGGTCAACAAGTCACGCGTTCGCGCATCAAGGTCTCCTTACGTAGTGGAATCTTTTTATATATTCTTTCTCGAGTTCATGCATACTAATAGGCAGTTTATTTGCTGTGCATCACGTTCTGTTGTTTCAAATTTAAACGTGTTTTACTGAGAGCTGACACTTTAAATTTTGAAACTCGTGAATGACACCAAAACAGTCAACCGACGCGTCGCGTATCACGTGGTCAAGTCACATTACGACTTTGAAATTGTTGGTATGTCGTCAGCATATTGATAATAGAGCGACAGTGCTTCTGGATTCGCCACGGCCCCGCTTGGTACAACTTTCTTCCCTGATACAATATCCTTGATAGCGAGCTCGATTTTCTTGCCGTTTCCTGTGTACTATGTTTGACTTTGTCATGCGTGTTCCACGCGCTCAAATAGGATCGTAACACGTACTGGAATGTCTGCGATTTCAAAAATTTGATCGGGAAGATACCTAGGACTCAGGTTGCCTCTGATCCTTTCTTTAATCTTCTGCGTCAGAAAATGCGATAATTTTTGGCCGTGTCGCATCTTCACGAACAGAAGAATACGTTCATCTTCATCTGTTGGTCGTCGCTGGCTGACGCATAAAGTATCCTCGATAACGGACGAGAAGTTCTCCAATACTGAGTAAATTTCACTGGATCCAAATCGAACTCCACTACGATTCAGCACCGCATCACTGAGGGGAGGAATCATTGGTAACTGGTTGTCGGTATCAAGAAACTACCAACCTACGGCCCAGGATCATCATCCCTTTTGTTGATGGATTCGCCACCATCAAGTCTCCTTGCCGCCACACACCTTTAAAAGAGAAAGTCAACATAGCCTGTAGTAGCATCAAGATTCAGAGATACTACCAGGATAAGCGTCATAATATGTGCGGCGGAACTTTTCGTCTGAGATATCTCCCCAAAAATAGACCGGAATCGAAGGATGTGGACGTGTGACCACTAATTCACCTGCCTCCGCCTTGTGTTCAATATTTGACCCAGAAGGATCATATACTTCGACCTTCATTCCGAGGCTTTTGCAGGATATTTCTGTTACGTTACAAGGTCAAAACTTTGAAATCCTGATTTTAACTAACCTTTGTCAATTCTTACCTCCGGCATACACAGGCTCGCTCGGAACACTAGTTAGAACTATTCCGTTCTCAGTGAGAAATCACAAATGAATACAGGTGCTTGGTCCACACTCACAAGCTGTACATATATCCGAACCTCCACATCCAGTAAATACTCTGATTCTTGCTCCAAAAGCGCTATGCACCCAGGCATGTAGAGTGGGAGTCAAGACGGCTCCTCCGGATGCAATTGTTCTCAATGCATCAAACGGCACAAGTTCCACTGGAAAGATTTGTCAAGGATGACAGGCGTGTCTCTTCAGGGTACACACACGGTGTAGTTTTCTTCCTGTGCATTTCAGCCAAAAATCGGGGGCTGACTCCAAGAACAGAGACTCTGTGATAGTAGCATCATCATGCATAAGAAGAAGGATTACAACACCAACCCCTGTTCGTGTACCAGACGCAAGAAAACTGAAAGGCTGGGATGGAGAGGGGATCCGTCATAAAGGATCAAGCGTGCGCCCCATGCAAGTCCAGCGATCATGAGATTCCACATCATCCAGCCTGTCTGAGAGACTGTGAGCAATAGTGCCCAGAAAGAGGAGCCAACCAACCGTGGTATATTGCAAGAGTGTGTCGTCTGCACCGACGCCATAATTTATTGAGATATCTTTCAAGGTTTGAACTAAGACTCCCTGACCAGAGCGAAACAGATGGTTTACAATGAGCTACTACTATGCTTGATGAAAATTACAATGTTTACCCCCGCTGAATGCACTATGCATTTCGGTGTTCCGGTAGTCCCTAAGATATTTTTAAAAAAATGAAGAATGACATTGATAACTTGACGAACCGCTGGAAATTAAGAGTTCGTGATCGAATGGAAGTTGCTCGAAAGTAAGCTCTCGTCCATCGTCATGGCTCAAGAATGTGGCGAGAGTCATCCTGTTTCTTGGAGGTCAGCAAAAAGAAGAGAGACGAGCATATCAACGAACGTTCGGGATAGACTTCTAGGTACACTGACGTTGTTGCCCGTGATAGTACTTGGCAGTAAAACAGCCAGTTGCAAGCCGTGATCAGTAAGGTTCAATATCACCTCGGAAACATTTGAAATCAGATCGATGGCTCTTCCAGCGTAGAAAATTTCTGTTTCCACGAAGAGAAGTTTGGGTTTGATTTGACGATACCTGTCAAGGATCCCCTGCCAACTGTATGAGATTAATATCTGCAAGAATTCGTTCATATCTCACTGTCGGACCCATATCTGGAGCTGTACTAGAGTAGATGCCACCAATGCTTGCCGTAGCCAACAGGAGTACAATGGCCATAATGGAGTTGATTGTAATTGCTGGAAAGTTGTGAGAAGCCGAAAAAGAAATAGAAATAGACCTTGTGTGGGCTACTTGCCTGCGACTCTGTCCCCTGGGGTAACTCCGTAGGAGCGCATGGCGGCTGCCATTTGACGCACCTTCTCCCGAAGATTTCGAAATGTAACATGTTCAACTCGACCCAGTTCCCCAGTCATGGTACAGGCGACACCATCATCGCTTCGACGAAGTATATTCTGGGCATAATTGAGTCGGGATCCGGGAAACCAATGTGGAACCTCTTTTAATCGGCCATAGCATATAATCTTTTTGGTACATAAGGAAAGAACATTGGACAATACAACAATGACAAACTTGGTTAGGTGGGCGAGAGTATATGATGCCCAAATATTGCCATAGATCATTCCAAAACTCATAGTCGTTGACAGAGTATGCATGAAGATCATGATAGTTCTCTTAGAATGATAGAGAAAGGCAGTGAGGCTCAATCCTTGGTAGGAAAGCGAGAGCCATATTACGCACCGAGGTGCAGTGTGGGGTGTCGTCTGTTAATAGCACGTCTGAACACTTCAACATTCGCAGAAGAGGGGTCTATCGGTGTCCATAACAGACGAGATTGTAAAAAGCGATCCGCCATACTCAGTTGGAGATCAGAGAATGGATTGTCGTCTTTGGGCGAGGATCTGCATGACATGTGGTGTGGAATCTGATGGCCTGGTCATGGCCATCGATAGCCAATAAAAGGTCTGGAAGTTGTCAGAGTGAGCCAATAAAACATATAGATTGCCCTTCAAGGTCTCACTGGTATACATAGCCTATTAGAGTTGTCGATTTGATGGAGACGCGCGGACGACGAATTGGTCGAGCGGCCATGAGTTTTCCACGTGCATGTTTACGACGATCTAAGTTAACTGCTTAGTTGTGTCCCATTTCCTTGTTTCTCCATGTCAACATATGGTACGACGCGCCATGCCCCAGGACCACCTGGTACATTCTCAAAAGAGCGCGCCACTGACTATCACACGACTTTATTTCGCCGTCTAACCTGGGAGGGCACCGTTCCACTCGAAATACGTGTTGACCCCAAGGAGCTTCCTGCAAACTCAGATCGTGGTCTGGAATGCTACTACATTCAGGCTCCTCGCGTCAGCTATCTGCCTCTCTTAATGTCAGAAATTCGACGATTCTTGATGGACGTGGTATTCGATGAAACTGCTGCTAAATTGCTCAAAGAGGAAGACTGGTGGTTCGAAAGTGCTGAGGGTACAGTATTGAAATGGTCAGACTCTGGCCTTGACAATTGTCATATCTGTGACCTTACGATGATCTACACAGGCACTGGTCAATTGGACTTATCTATGATAACCATACAATTTCCAATTCAGTTCGACCGTCCTCGTCTCATTCCCAGCCTGCCCCAATGCGTCTCGTACTCCACCTTGCATCACCACCGACGGAAAAGCTCTTACAATCACCTAGTGCAGAGGCGTGCAAGCTAGCATTCATGGGTCAACTGAAGGAGGCGGATTTTATTCGGTGGGGGAATGGGAAAAGAATGACTGGCTTGCGGAAAGCGGACCAAGATGGCATATGGGAAGGCATTCGAGATCGTACGTTCAACTTTTTTGTTCAATAGCTGTGTCATTTGTTACAGCTTGGTCCAGACAATTTTGATCATTACTGGCGTGTCGCATCCAAGGTGACACCTACTGCAGGAACAACTCGTTCACAATCTCCCGTTCCTTCTACAACCGTTTCTCTCCATAGCCGCCCTCCCTCTGCAGATCCTGGAGGACCATTGGAGCGCGATGGCGCCTACAATGTACGAAGCGTTCCTGTGAGGATATATCTTCCAGATGGGCCTGTCCTTCAAGACCTAGTTCCGCCAATATTGGAAGATGGTGATTCTCACTCTTCATACTCCCTCTCCCCTTCTCCCTTGCCGAAATAGTCTTGACATGCATTCCAGGTTCCGCCAATACACTTGCGCAATTTCTCACAACCCATATACCACTTCTCTTCCCGCCACGATCTCCTCCACCTACTCCCACCGATGTCGATCCGAGTGTGAACGAACCACACGTACCTAAGCTGGCGTATGCACTGATTCAAGGAGTACGTTCACCACCTGAAGCAGAAATAGCTTGGCTTGGAGCCTGTATGGCAGGCGCAGACGGCTGGCTTAATATTTGTATTGGGATAGAGCAATGACATATAGTAATCATATACCCTTTATGTAACTTCGAGTTCTATTAGTTTGATCATGCCTGAGGCCCAACGAAGCGGTAATTGACAGGATGCCCTGAATGTTCGAGCAGAAAAGCAAGTTACAAAACGACAATACAGAAGCAGTTCCAGGGTTCAAACGTTCATGTACAATTAAACATCAAATTTTACAATTTGTTTACCTCCACTGCGGTCGATCTTCAACAACCTTTTGGCGACACATCCATAGAGTATTCGAGTGGTCCCTGTCGCCCCTGCGCCTCCGCCAGAGCTTGCTTTAGTTGCTAATGAATCTTTGATTTTGTTTAGAGGGAGCGAAAATTGAGGCGGGCTGGATAACAGAGAAACAAGTAGATGTGCAGTCAGAATCTGTTGCGAAGTTGGGGTAACAGGTGCTCCGACTGATATTGAAGAGACACTTGATACTGATGGAGATGTCGGGGAAGGACACATAACAGAAAGTGATTGCAAATGTGCACTATCATAGGGAGAGGACGGATGAACAGATGAAACAGGCATCGGATCGACAACGTACAGGGTCTCCTTTGCTTGAGGGAATTTGCTACCACCGCCACCCTGAGATAGATGTCCAGGCATGATCATGTCACCAATAGTAGTCCATATTCTTGTCTGGTGGCATAAATTAACTTCTTGATAAAAAAAGTGAACGTTCGTTCGTACCACGATGCGCTCGACCTCGCTGTTGGCCTTCAATTTAGAGTGTTTCACCCTAAGAGTATCAGAAGGGGTCGTAGGTGCCAAACCCTGCGTAGACGACGTAGGAGGTGGGGATATATTTGCGATGGGCTTAGTAATGATAACGGTGTTCTCGTCTTCGCATTCTTCCACTTCGTCACCGTTGTCCACATTATCGTTCTGTGTGTTAGGATATTCTTCACTAGATGAATTGGGATCGGAGGGGTTAATCTGTAGAGTATCATCCTGCTGAAGTATGGGCAGAAATTCTTTGGCAGTCCACGAGGCAGGTATAGGGCTTGTGGATGAGATTGTGGATATATCGCCCAAATCAACTTGTTCATTCAAAAGGCTATCTGTGGTTTCCATTATGTTATCAGTGAAACGAAGAGTCTTTGCCGTTGCGGCTGGAGTATTCCAAAAACTCTCCTCTTGCGGCGATGAAGGGGGAGGTGGAGCTCTTGTAGGGTGTATGACAGTATTTGGTTTTCGAGCAGCACTTTTTAGAGTGGTGGCATTCTTTTTCTAATAAAAGGGCATCGATGAGTACTACTCAATTGGTCAACAGAATGGAAACATACTCGTTCTTGTAACACGCGAAGACGCGCCTGAAGATCTCTAACTCGGTCTTCCTCCTCGTGTACTAAAAATTTCAATGAAGGACCTTCCACTGCTTGCACCTGAAATTGAACGTGGGCAACATAGTGATACAACGTAATGATTGACTGACTTGTTGCAGCGTTTCAGTGAGACTCTGGATGTTTTCGCGAACAAAATGCAAGCGTTCGAGGATGACTGTCACCTGGGCATGAGCACGTGGCATCGGTCTAACACCGTTACTTATTGCAAAGCTGAGAGAGGGGTCGGCACGTGAATGCGAGAGACTTACTAGCGATCGATACATTTGAGTGCAGCATGGGCATATACTTCGGGATCGATATCCTTGGACTTTGGCGCGTCATCGCGTCGAGACGGGGCTCTCTTCAAGGGCGTAGCACCAGTGAACTCGGCACGTGTGATCTCTGATTCTGGCAGAGAGAAGAGACCAAGCTCGGAGGGGTCAACATCGCGGATGAGGTCACCAAGAGAGGTGTCGAGGACGGCTCTTGTGAAGGGGCCAGACACGACGGCGGTGGGATGGGCGGTGGTTGCCCTGATTGCCCTAGTGCTGCGCGACAGACGGTCGATCTGGTCAGAGAGAGAGGCCATTGGCATATGACCGTGACAGGAGACCGTGACAAGCGTACAACAGACCGTGACAGGAGACCGTGACGTGCGTCACGGACCGAGGCCCTGAGAACCCTCTGAATTTCCGGTGTTGCGATATCGACGTGTGCTGCGACATCGACGCCTT
>JAGGAX010025046.1:0-37478 GCA_017657335.1 Termitomyces titanicus | reverse complement strand
AGGCCATTGGCATATGACCGTGACAGGAGACCGTGACAAGCGTACAACAGACCGTGACAGGAGACCGTGACGTGCGTACAACAGTGTCACGGACCGAGGCCCTGAGAACCCTCTGAATTTCCGGTGTTGCGATATCGACGTGTGCTGCGACATCGACGCCTTCCTTCAGTCATACTAGTCTCTTTCCGACTTTATATCCCCCCCTGTGGCCCCCAAGCCCATATTTACCGTTATACCCATGTGGGAGCCTTTGCCTCTCATTATTTATGGCTACGCTATCCATCCTCTCTCTCCCTCTCGTCGCGACACACGGATTTCTTCTCGTAACCGTTTATCAACTGTAACAGATGCTTCAGGCGATGACAACCTCGTCCATCGTGACGTCGTTACCCTCGAAGTCGGCGACGAAGTTTACGCGTTTGAAAAGTATACTCCAAGAGGCAAGGAACCGGTCGAAGGTGTTTGGTATAGAGGGTGTGTCTCCGTCTCCTGTCTCATCCCCTGGCATTGCTGATCCCGCTTTCCAGTTACGTTGTGTGCACTACGCGCAGGCCACCTGTGACCTGGGATCCTTCGTCCTCAAAGACGTCTGCCAAAGTTGAGGAACCACAGCAAGTGTTCATCGGAATATTCCCCGCATCGCACATCTTCGTCCGCGACGAGCTATCTGATGCTGAGGGCCGCCTTCAGGATCTTGCTTCTGCCTTGGGAAACCCTGTCAACGGTCTAAACGGCCATGCCAATTCCAATGGTCACGGTGGCGTTCACTCTGACACATTCTCATGGCGCAAAGGTGGATCAAGTATCGGTATGGATACACTCAAGGAAGAAAAAGAAGTAGATGAAGACACCGATCCCTACGCCTCCAGAAGATCATTCAGACTCGGCCCTCCTCCAGACCAAGCTAATTCTTCTCGAGCTGGTTTGCCTGTGTATCCAGCAAGCTTGCGCTCATCCTCTCCTGCTGACTCTCAACTCATTAAGCCTCTCCCTCCGCGTCCCTCTCTCAAATCTGGGGATGATACTGCTTCTGGTGCTGCTCAACCTATCATCGACGAAATCGCTTCTGCTTTACGGGAATGGCACACACTTATGTTCACATATCTTGCCAGGCGCAATTACAAACTGTTTCACGTCGTAAAAGAGCACATCGAGGCCTTGCACCTCGGTCGACGGCAGCTGCTTGCCCAGACACTGAGCGCAGAGGAAACAGTAAACTTGCGCCGTGAGTGTGTCACTAGGCTTGTGAGTGGTAACCTTGTGCAGGGATTGGACGTTATTGTTCGTCATCCAACCTGGGGCGGACTCGTGAGCGTCGACGTTGAAGGGGACATTGACCCTCGAAGTTGGGTTAGCGCGGTTCGCATGTATGCTATGCAAACTTCCCTGGCATACCTCACCTTGTCTTCCGACGATGTTCGCCCATATATCCTTGGACCAAGCACAGATTACGTTCCTGTAGGCCCACTTCCAACCCCTGCTCATTCCGCATTTCCCGACCTCTCGAATCATCACTCCAGGTCGCGCTCTCAAGGCTGTCTCGGCCCAAACATTCATGTCAAACCTCCTACAACAAAATTTTACCACGTCTACCTCGATGTTCGCGCTTTTGTGGCGACACCCTGTGCACCTGGCGAGACAGCCGAGCTTTTCTTCTCTCTGTATAAGAAACAAGGGACTCAGTTTGTCACTGAAGACTTCTGCGTCATCCTTAACCATAACGGGGTACTCGCTCGTAATCCAAACGGACGCATTCGAACTTTGTTCATTGACTTAGCTCCGTCAGATGTGGTCGACCCGATTTATCTGGTTTGCCGTATCGTTCGGAATGGAACGCTTAAGCGTGGTAATCATATCGGCTCTGGTACAATTTTAGACGGCAGGAGAATTTCCGAGACCTTTGCTCGACCTGATGCCAGCACCCTGACAGTAGGAGAGCCAGTCCAATCATCTATGGATATGCCGTTGCAATCGCGTCGACCTTTCGGATGTGCTGTCTTAGAACTCACACAGTTGAGCAAGATGGCAGCGGAACAAGCGGACGCAACACCAATTCGTGAATATGCAATGCCAATCTATGGCCCGACCAACGAAGTCTCCTTTTCCATGATTCATCAGAACATCATTAACAATAACATGAAGGAAATCGAGAAGCCTCCTCGGTGTGTTGACCTCTTGAACCATTTCTTTGTCCCGGACTCATTATAAATGCCAAGTGCTGATAGCCTTGCCGTCTCTATCAAAGTCTTCCGAGGAGACTCGAGGAAGGTCATCCTAGAAAACATGTCGCTTTTGCAGGATGCTCCTACCACGTTACGCTTAGGCTTCCCTGACGTTGTTTTTCCTGGTGATGTCCGTAATGAATTCTACATCAAGTTATGGTGTGGTGACTTCACGTCATCGCATACGTCTACCCCTCTTCTGAAGATGGGTAATCTGTCCATAGGGCAGATGGGGACGTCTTCAAATTCTGTGCAAGTAACAGTGGAAGTCAGGGATCAGCAAGGAAACACTATAGAAAATGTCATTTCTCAAGGGAGTGGAGAACCGTTCATGACGAGGTTCCATTCTATGGTTTTCGAGCGCTGCAATGAACCTACTTTTGGAGAACTGATCAAGATACAGCTACCACCCGAGGAGAGACCGCTATGGCACTTGTTCTTCACCTTTCGTAACCGTACAGGACGAGAACGCACGATTATTAAAGGAGGATCAGATACGACAGACCGTCCCTTTGCATTTGCGTTCCAACCCTTGTTCCCTGACAATCATGCTTTCGTGGAAGATGGAAGCCGTATGCTGATCATGTATCGTGCCGATAAGTTGTCCCAGGTTCCAGCTAATATGTATTTGGCCGCCCCACCATGGCTACCTGCCGGTCAAAAATCAGACCAAATCGTTGTCCATCCCGATATGCAACGTTTTGCCCCGCCAATGAGGGATACATTGACCATTCGTTCGTCTCTCTGCTCTACCAAATTCACTCAGAATATTATTCTACTGCACCTGCTGAATTGGGAAAAGTTGACTGATAAGGATCTTTCAACTATATTGTCAAAATTTACATTTGTCGGGGAAGGGGAGATCGTCAAGTTTCTCCGGGATATCTTCGACTCCCTCTTTGAAATTTTAGTGTCCCACGGAAACCAGACGGGCGAGGTAGATCATCTTGTGTTCAACGCTCTCGTAACTGTTCTTGGAATTGTACAGGATCGGCGTTTCAGTAACTTCCAACCGGTTCTGGATGTTTATATCGAGAAGCACTTCACTTGCGCTGCAGCCTCTTCCCACATGATTCACTCTATGAATCGGCTTCTTATAAACCCTACATCTCCAGAGACAGCATCTCCACTCCGTGCTGCATTGAAGGTCTGGCACTATATCTTTAAATTCATTGCTCGGTCAAGAGAACTGCAAAAAGCGAAGGAGATTGGTATGGGGGGCGACACAACTGCAGAACACCTTGACACCACATTCAAGAAAGAATTGAGAGGACATCTAGCAGAAGTTACTCGCATGATGTCGATGACATCTCCGCAAGCAATCATTGGAACGCAAACGATTGCCTTGCAGCATTTTACGTCCATCCTGCCAGAGCTGGCGAAGATGTTTCCAGTGATTGAAGTTGTCTCAATTGCCACAACCTTCGCCAACACCGTCACTGTGGGCAAAGGGAAGATCCTTATCTGGAAGCTTATCATGTATCTACAAATTGTCAAAGGTTTCTTATTTGACAACCTAGAATCCCGGGTACTCTTGGTCGAGGCAGTCGTGAATTGGATCAAGCCTCATTTTGGACGTTATGATGAATATCTTCACACCCAATCCAATGATAATGAAGTCGCCCGCGATGCCGCTCGTGTTGGATGGTTGGAAAGCACTCGGTTATGCGTTACGATTGTGGCTTTGATGTTGGACAAGTTACAGGAGAACCTTGCGAAACCCGAAGTGCGGACTAACCTCAAACTGCTGAAAGTTGAGCAGGACAATGTTGACAATCTTTTGTCTCTTCTGCCTAGGTCAGATCGTCTTTACTCTCATTCATTCCTCGTCAAGACTAACGAGTGTACATCTTACGTCTAGATTACTGGATTCGTATCGAGAATTCCAGAATCCTGCTTCTCGCAGGGCGATTGAAAGGTCGCCCACAACATTGAAAGCTCCAATTCCTGTTACATTCCCAGAGTCATACCCATTTTCACTCCTCGCGTATCTGCCGGACGCTCCTCGTGGCCCAAATAATACTCCTTTACCTGGGGAAGGGGATGTGTCATTCAATCCTGGCTTAGGAGAGACTGCGATCGTTTTCTTGGTATTGATTCTCTCGTCACCGACTAAACCCATTGTCGATTTTCTCGTGAATAGTCTGGAATTTGAGGGCAGGGACAGATTCGCTACTTTAATGATCCATTTCTTTGACGTCGCTACATCGATCTTGGACAATGATGCATTCCCAAAGTCTTGGCTTAATGTCAACATTCTCGCTCACAAGGTGTTGATCAAAATGATGGATCCCGTCGCCCAAATTATGGAAAGAGAATTTATTCCGGCGCAGGAATCTGAATCTCAGTTCGATGCCAATCTCTGGAGGGAGTGTTTGAACATGCTTCTCAGACTTTTATCATCAGATCAGCTAGTAATCGAGGAGTTCAGCCCACAGGTATCATATCTACATTGTGATGTCAACCTTTCTGACAACTCTGTAATCTAGAAACGTCGAGCAGTGTGGCGGCTTGCTGGGGACATTCGAGGGGAAGGGGCTGGCATACTGTTGAATCTCTGGCAAGCGTTAGGTTGGGCTGAACACATCTCAAACAACGGTGAACCTCCCATACGTTATGGCGTGAGTGGATGAGTACGCTTATACCAGTGCTTTTTCTGATACCTTGTTCAGGGTTATCAAGCGTATCTTCATTCTCTTGTCGGACATGTTGTGAACCTCTGTCTCAGTCACCATGATCAGCTACGGAACTATGCTGTTCAGATACTCTACAGTATGATTGTCTCCGAGTACCATCAGTCGGGGCATTTCGATGAGATAGAAAACGAGCTCGTCACCCGTTTGGACTCCTTGTTTATGTCGGATAGCAAAGGTGACGATATCTCGCGCGCATTCTTCATCGGACAAATTCGTCACCTGTTCGAGAATTCCGATGTTGACGAACAACTCCGAGAACGAATATCGAGTTTCCTGGACTCTGTCGATCTTTTCCTTGAGCTTTTGCTGAGTGTTCGAGCCCTGCCTGAGGGTGAAGAGTTTGCAGATGATCGGGTCATTGCTACGGTATGAGAATGGTTTTCTTTCGAGTGTCTTAAACTTATACCCATTCTTCAGTTGAGGCTCATGAACTTTATTCGACGAATCGGAAGAGACGAGATTTATATTAAATATGTTCATCAGCTTGTCAACGTGAGTACTGGATTTTGTTGAGCATGATGATTGCTTCTCAATCGCGAACAGATGCATCTCCAGTCCCAGAATTACGTGGAAGCAGCATTGACCTTGAAATTACACTCTGACTTGCATGAATGGGATTTGAGCTCTTTCGTGGGCCCTATGGAAGATCTTGGGCTTCCACAGCAATCTCAGTTCCATCGAAAGGAGACGTTATGCTTGCTAATCCTTGACTATCTTGGTGAGACTTTACTAATCATCATGTTGAATCAGTCCTTCATGTCCATGGTAGGTAAAGGCAAAGCTTGGGAACGTGCTATCGACATTTGCAAAGAGTTGGCATACCAACATTCCGAAGTTACGTTCAACTAGTAGGTTTTAGAAAACTCCATTTCTAATTTACCGATCTCTCACGTCTCCATGCTAGTGCCAGACTTTCAGAGATTCTTCGACATCAGGCGATGCTCCTTGAACATATCGTCACTGAACAACGGTACTATCCCGATTACTATCGAGTGACTTTTTATGGAAACTTTCCCGCTGCCATTCGTGACAAGCGATTCATTGTAGGCTTTGTGAAGATATCTTTTAAAGTTCTTGCGGCTGATTAGTCTGCAGTATCGTGGTTACGAGTGGGAAAAGTTTGGTGCTTTTTGTGAACGTATGCTCAACAAGCATACGGGAGCTCAACTGTTGAAGACTCCAGGTGAACCCCCTGTTGACATTCGCTTTGGAACTGAACAGTGGATACAATGTACTGCCGTCACACCCGAACCTGATCGAAATAGAGCCATTTTCACCAATCCAGACGTGCCTTTGGCTGTTCGTACGTACTACGAGCACAGGTAAGCCTTGCTTACGTTATCAAATATGCGGTCGTCTCATCACACACCATAGTGCAATCAATCTCTTTAGTTCGTCTCGCCAAGTCAAAAAAACAACACGGGATGGCACAGAAGAGATTTGGGTTGAGAAGACCTATTATACCACTGAGGAGGCTTTCCCGACGGTGCTTCGGCGCTCCGAGGTCATCGGCTTGGAGGTTATCGAGATGTCGCCCCTTGAAATTGCACTGCACGAAGTCGAACAGAAAACCAAAGAACTGGCGGCCCTTAACGTCAAATACCAAGCATTAGCAAAGACAGCTCAGTTGGGGTCGACGAACGTGTTGGCAATGTCATTGAACAGTGCCGTCGATGCGCCGATGAACACAGGCATACAAGCTTATCGACAAGTGTTCTTCAGTCCAGACTACGTTGCGCGATATCCAGAACGGACGGAACTTGTTGATAAGTTACGAACCGCCATCGATGAACAGGTATGTCTTTTTTTCAACCTTTTGATGTATCGGGGTTTGACTTTGTGCAATAGGTTCGTGTTATTGACAGCAGTCTCAAACTCCACGGTCACCTATGCCCTCCCGAATTTATACCCTTTCATGACACTCTCGAAAAGTTTTTCAAAAAGAACTTTCGGGAAGAGATTCGGCGCCTTGCCGTCCTCTCTGAGTCTATATCAGGATCTGTGCAGTCGCACCAGGCTTCCTCTTCATACCAGCAGTCCCTCTATGATCAATCGCTACAGCAGAGTTACTCCAATTCATCTGTTACACGTGGCAACTTTAATCTACCTCCCTTACAATTGGGTCCACCCTTGTCCCCATCTTCCTATCCCCCGGTATCGCCCACGAGCGTGAAAAACCTCCCTTCACACCTCAAACAGACGCCTCTACAGCGCCATCTGGCACACCTGGCGCGTCACGGGATCAACGGGGTGTTGTCCGCGCCAGGTGAGAACGGCGGTAGTGATTCGCTCTCTGTAGAATCGCCAAGGAATTCTTTTGTGAATGTTGGAAACCCAATACATTCCTCCGCAGGGGGAGCGCAGATGTCAGGTACATCGGTGGCGCCGTCACACGTCGGAAGCCTCGGTTCGTTTGGGTCGCTCAAAGGACGCTTCTCTCGATTGGGAAGCATCAATTTCGGAAAACGCGGGAACAGATGATAATCCTTCTTTCATGCTTATTTCTTTTTTTTTTTCCTTTCTTCTCGTTCGGACTTTGGAATAATGTAGAAGTTTATCATGTACGACAATATATAGCAATCACACTGCAAGGCGAACAAAGAATAATGATAATGATAGAAGCTACTACTGTTGTTACAGGAACCGATATACAGTCTATGGGGTACAAAGGCTGGAAACCCAAAAGAGAGAGAGAGAGAGAGAAGGAAAAAAAAAATCTCCATCATGGCCATTGCCCGGATTCTACAGTGTTGTGGTACCCAAATGTATCGTAAGAGGCTGCAAAGTCCATCTCTGGATAGGTAATGACAGGGTGTGCATTGGTAATTTCGTAGGTGTAGTGATCGAGAGCGATAGGGTCGACCCCCTTGTTGTAATCGCCCCAGTGATTTGTGCCCGACCCACTTGGCTCTGGATCTGCATTGTAGACCTGATAAGAGGCCGAAGGAGGTCCGTCGAGGGGGGAGCAGAGGGATCCTGAGCCATCAGACGAGTTGAGATAGGGAAACTCGTCTTGAAGGGGTGTCGGAAGCGCTGGTTCGACAATGTATGGCTCGCCTTCCATCTTGATGTGCGAACGGAAAAGTTCGTACTCGGATTCCTCCGATCCAGCAGTCGAAGGAGAAGGCTCGGCTGAGGACGCAGACTCGGGTTCGTCGACAGGCAAGGTAGAAGTATCGATCGTCTAGGGACGACAAGTGAGCGAGGGGAGATTGGAAAAAAAAATAGTCAAGTCGTACATATTTGGAAAGGATCTTTTCCAAAGCCTGATCGAGCAACGACCAGTCGAAAACCTTCAAGTCTTTTTCAATGTTTCTCGGTTTGGGGTCGGGAAACTCCATGATACGTTGGAAAAAGTCTTCAAAGCCGTGCTTGTGCTTGGACACGGTAGTAGGACGGAGGCCTTCTAGATTTCGCCTGATGCGGTTCTTTTCTTCGACGGGGAAATCGCTGTTAGTGAGGCGCTCGAGGAGAAAGATGATGTCGACGGAGGTGACGTAGCAAGTTTTGGACTCGTTGCGATAGATGCAGGAAATGACGCTGTCAGATTCGCGGTACTCGTCGGGAGTGATGGGTTCGCAGGAGACGACAAGACGGCGGCCGTCCTGGACTTTGCTGAAGCGGACAAGACGACGGCCGCAAGCATTTTCGCTTGGAGACCAGTTCTCGCAGATGGAGGAGAGAGGAGTGACAAGCTGGAGAAGAGGGGTCTGGATGTGAGAGTCGCCCTTTGCACCCTTGAGACGGGTGGCAGATTCGAGCTTGGTGCGGCGATGGAGATGGACGGCCGAGGAGGAGGAGCGGAGTCTGCTGGGAGAGGCGGAGGCGGAGGGGGTGGGGAGGTTGGAAACGCCGCGCCTGCGGGAGATGGCAGAAGAAGAGGGGCGACGGAGGGTGGTCTCGATGTGAAGCTTGGGCTTCTTGCTGGACGACGCAATTGGTGCATCTAGCATCAAGGATTTATGTAGCGGGGTCGGGTGAATAGGAAGAGGAGACAACAAACCAGGCGCCCAATAGGAGAACTCGCCAAAGGTGGCGGTGTCAAGGATGGTGTTGTCCTTGTTGAGGGCCTGGACAGAAAGAAGGAGCTTTGAAGAGGAAGAAGAGGGATCAAGAGGAGGAGCGACTACATCGAGCTGCCAGCGACCGTAGGGGGCATCGTGTATCTCGCGGACGGTGGTTGGGACTGGCTTGCGACCGAGGACGAGACGAACGTAGATCTCCTCTGCAAAGTCGGGATGGAAGTTGATGCGGACAGAGATGGGAGTGCCGGGCTCGCCCTCTGAGGGAGTGTAGCCGAGGACATGGATGATGCCTGTGGGGGAAACGACGACGTTGGAGGGGGACGGGGGCGGGCGGGAGTGAATAGGAGAGGGATAGTCGTGGTGGTACTGGTCAGAAGCCATCGCACTCTGCAGAGAGAGCGTCGAATATTTATAAAGCCCATACAAAGCAGGATTGCCAAATCGGGAAGGTGCTAGCCTCGTGCTCCGCTCCGACGGAGTGGCCGGGGTCCTGCATTTCAGACCCTGCATCCTACGTGTCTGGCCGTCCATGCCCCGTTGCCCCACACCCGCACCACCGGGGGCACATGACCCTCTGCCGAGAGCACCCGCTGGCAGTCTGTGCATCGCTCGACAAACAGCGTCGAGTAGGCACCAAGGAGGCCCTGCGCGCGGATCAGCAGCTGCGGCGGTTCGGGAGGGAGTGTACACTGACCACAACCGTCTGCACCGCCACACCGGGGCGTGACTCCAACATCCGGGCGATCTGCTGCGACAGATGCCGATAGACCACGAACTCCGATTGCGAATGTGGCGACTTCTATATCGGGAAATGTCAGCCAGATTCGCGTTTTCCGATTCGCTGGATTGACTCGCCCTCTCGCGCGGGCCGAACGTCGCCACACTCTCGACCACAGCCCGCCCCGATGCGCCACTGAGCGTCACGTACGCCGTGAGCACATCCGCGCACCTGTACCGCAGAACCGTCGCTCCGCCCTCGTCCCCACGCGTCCGTCGCCACAGATCCAGTCTCGATGCCTGTGTCTTATTGAATTCACGGATATATCCCGAAACACCCTCAAACTCCAGCGGAGCCAGCTCTTCTTCCGGGAACAACGGCGTCGTCCTTTCTTCCACCACCACATACGGCTGTGGTGACTCTGGCGAGGGTGCCCGTCTGTCACGTTCCCCCTGTTCCAGCCACATCCGCTTATCAGGTTTCGGACACTCACCGCCGTTTCCGCTTCTCTCTGCGCAGATTGGGGTTCAGATCACTCGTATCTCGTCCCAGGCTATCTCGAGCCGCCCGGAGCGCCTCTTGCACACCCTCCGCGCGGATCGTGTCGGCTATTTCCCTCACCTGCTGGAATTCTGGCCGGGGTGACAAAGGAGTAAGCGCGGGCTGGAGCAGTAGTACAGGAATGTGACGTAGTGTCTGCAGCCGGCTGTGCAGGTCCGACAGCACCTCCATCTGCGCTTCAAGGGACGCTACTTTGTCCTCCATGTTGAGCACGACTAAGAACTGAAAAATGATTCGATTTGTATTGTTGTTCATTCACGTGACTAATTCGGTCCGGTCACGACCATGTCCCAATCCCCGCCAGACCAGCCCATCCGTCAGAGACGCGTCCTACCAGAAAGAACAATACAATCCCGCCCGTCATTGACGTCCTCACTCTAAAGCTGAATCTGTCTTCCATGTCCACCAACAGCTTTTCCACCTGAGGCCCCCCTACAAAGTTGCTGGTTCCAACCTGGAGCGACATTGGCTGCTGGATCGTGCACGATTCACACACTTACCTCCCCACTGGCAGCCCATTCAGTCAGCCCAAGTGCATTCAGCACAAGATCAGGGCTGGAGTGATCTTCCTTTCCGAGCCACAACCCAACATCACTGGTATCATCACTTTCGCTTCCTTGGCCCGCCAATATACTTGAACACGCCATGGCTGTTGCATCAGCCAGAGCTGCACGCACAAGCCGTCGTAAATACTGCTGAACTGCCTCTGCGGGGCGCGAGGGTGCCGCGGGCGGATAGAGAATGAGACAAGTTGAATCAAAGCTAGATCGCGGGGATTTATCGTCAACAAAGGACTGGATTTCGCCAATCATGAGTGCTGTGGACGCAATAGCAGCTGCAGCTGCCTGATCAAGGTCATTTGCGCTGGCCATAGGGCGAGCAAGATCGTTCCTATTGTGGACGGCGGAGAGGAGCATTTGGGGAGTGACGCATGTAACGCGTGACGGGCCAAAAATTAAGTCCTGTTCCATTCTCTCCATGTTCCATGTGCCACCGTCCTGGTCGTCGGCGCGCTCAGTGACCTCGAGTCAACTTTTTCGGTCGGCACGCTTTCTCTCCACTCCCGTCCCAACACCCAAGCCCCGTCCCACCGCTATCCCTCCTGGCCCTGCCCCACCCAAGCACAAGCTCGACCTCAGGCCTGCACCCATCAAGCCCTCCAAGACCTCGACCCTCTCTGCCACACACATTCCTCTCAAGGCTACTGTTCCTCTCCCAAAACCGACAGAGTCTTCGTCCTCCTTACGTGATGTCAAGGAAACAGCAAGACGCGACATAGAGGACGCCGAGGCCCATGGTGTACTCAAACCCCCACCAGAAGGCGCCAACTGGTTCAAGCGTACCCTTCACAAGGCCATAGAGATAGCCGTGCGTTTTCTGTCCCCTAAAAAAAGTTCCTACCAACTTGCTTCTAGAAATTTTACTACCATGGCGTCAAACTCATCTTTACACGTCGGCAAGAGATCAGCCTCATCCATGCACGTATCAAAGCTGGCGGTAGTCCCCTCACGCGTTCCGAGTTTAGACTCATCCGTACGCAAAAGTCGGACATCAACAAGTGCGTCTCTCCGAACACTGTCACTACTCTTTCTCATCTTTGATCCAGAGTCGTCCCCTTTCTCTTCATTGCTCTGCTCCTTGAGGAGATCATCCCTCTCATTGCCATCTACGCTCCCTTCATGCTCCCATCCACTTGTATCTTGCCCTCCCAACGCGAGAGGATCGATGCAAAGCGCGCGGACAAGGCCACCGCCTTTTCACTAGAATACCGTAACGTCTTTAGCCTCCTCAAGCAAGCAGAGTCACCTGCAGGCCACATTCCGTTGACCGCTCTGACCTCTGCCGATGCTTCGACCGCTGTTTGTGGGTACGTCTTTACTTCCCCTAAACGTATCATATCAGATTTCATCAGTGTCTCCTAGAATCCTACGGATATCGACCGTTGGCATGGATGCATTACGGATACGACGTATCCGGAATCATCTTCAATTCATCGCCAAGGACGACCAGCTGCTTATCCAAGATAATCTTTTGGATAAATTGTCTCCCAAGGCCCTCGAGGAGACTCTCGGCGAGCGTGGCATGTAAGCAGCTTTACTCCAAACACGACAACCTCCTGAATTTTTGTCAGCATCACTCGGGATATGACGCTCAAAGCCATGCGATCGCGTCTCAAATGGTGGCTCGAGTCTGTTGGAGACTCCACCTCTGAGACGCGCCGCTTATATATAACGATGAATAGACTATGAGGGAGGAATACTGTGTACATCCATAATATTAACAAACTACGACATAATACAAATCCCTTGTCACGGACTATTCGACCCTGGCACACGACCTCACCAGCGCCAGTGCTTGCCAACACTTCACATCTGATGGCGCAAGCATTATGGCCCGCTGACTTTCACGCATGGCAGCTTCCCTATTGTCCCGCGAAAGTGCAATCGCCCGTAAGCGAAGTAGGGTCGATTGGTTCTCGATACTTGCTTCTTTTGATCCTGACAACAAAGCAAGCGCAGAATCCGGCTTTCCTTCCTGGAGCATAAGCGTTGACAGCGAAGCACGGGCTTCAGACCTCGATGGTTCCACAAAGATTGCATTTTGTATAACCGAAACCGCTTTCTTGGCGTCCTCCTGCTTCGTCCGTTATCGGCTGCTTTTATTCATCATAAAAAACCACGTACCTGGCCGAGATGATACTGCGTTAGGAGATAATCAACATTGCGCTCCGGGTCTCGTTCAAGACGCTGTTCTAGCGGTAGCGCCAGAAGTTCTGAAAGAGCAGCATCCACCAGACTCTCATCGTCCGTGAGCACACCCATCCCCGCAAGAGTATTGATGGCCGTCAAGTTCTCCGGATCTGACGCAATGCTGTGTATGCGGGGGAGCGAGTCAGCATGCATGCAAATAATTTCGACCGAGCCTTCGATCACCTACCATTCAAGCAGCTGTGCTTTGGAATTTTCTTTGAACTCGGCATTCTGGGTTGCCCACATCGTTTGCGCGACCAATACGGCAACTTGACCCCGCAATGCCCTGTCGTCTTTTGCATTTTCCAAAGCCGCTTCAAAGTTCGCTAAAGCAGCCCCAAGATCACCCTGCAAGAATCTGGCGATGCCGCATCCGAAGTGTGCCTGTACACGCAACACCTTTGTCTCCGGCTCCTCATCGTCTTCGGGCAATAGTCCCAACGCGCTTTCAAAGGATTGCGTTGCCTCCTCAAACTCCCGTAAGGCTAGACGAATGCGTGCGAGGTTCGAGTTTGCAATGGTATATTGCCGTTCTACGGTAGGATCTTCCGAGACCTCATATACAGCCTCTAGGATTGCTATAGCGCGCATCAACTGGCTTGCCGCGGTTTCGAACTGTCCCAGGCTCTCGCAAACTAGCGCATACAAATGAAGCCCTGTGGCGTCGTCCGATCTCCGCCCGCAATACCGGTCCAGCGCGAAGAATGCCGGAAGAAGTGTATCCACAGACCAGTCGGCATCCTGACCCAAGAAACGGTACTTGCGGAAGGACCGGGACGAATACTCCAGATCACCTTCGGGCTTCGAAAATAAGATAAGATTGTTCAAGAACTCAAGATCAACGACTCACGACATTAGGGGTTAATCCAATGGCATGCTCGAACATGGCGGCGGCTTCTACATTGTAGCCATTCCTTGTGGCGACCAACGCTTGACCGATCCAAGCAACGGCATAGTCTGGATCAAGCGTCTGAGCACGATAAAGGGCTTCATTTGCCAATTCCGTGTCATCGTGATGCAGGTATAGTAGGCCGAGGCTAGTCCATGCCGCAACATTCTACGCGCCCGTGAGTCATACGTGTTAATTACGCGACGTTCAAGCTACCTTTGAATTAAATTCGATCGCCTTGATGTATGCGTGTTGAGCACTCTTTGCGTCGGAAAGAAAGTACGCATCTCCCAGCCCCATCCAGTATAGGCTATTCCCGGGGTCTTCACGCAGAGCTTGGCTTAAGAATGTGATTATTTTTCTTTGGGCGGTAGGTGGCCCGGAGGACTTGATAACCCACGCATGAAGCGCTATTCCAAGATCGAACCAAGCGCTTCCACTGGTGAACGTTGATTCCGATTGACCGAGAGATATTCTATAACTGTAGGCTGCAAGTGCAACCTCAAGGACCTTTAATCCAGTCAATGATGTATCCTCCGGTAGCGCAACCGGTGCGACGAAGCCCAACAGATGATCGTTCTCGATGGGCAATAGGGCAATTACACCTTCCAAGGCATTGCGCACTGTGTCTTCTTCGATGTATGTCGACCGTGAAGAGAGTATAAAAATGGCATCACCAATAGTCTTCCACACGACACCCCGAAAACCTGCGCTTGCTTCAATTGTTCTCAATCCCACCGTAATACAGGCTGAAAATGATCGTTCTGCCCTCGTTTGGAAACCTTCAGATAATTCTGAATGACCCTGGTCCAGATATGCTTGACCTAGTGATGCCAGAACACCGGCATCCGTAGGTCTAGTGACCAGAATCGACTCGAAGGTACCGATGGCATCATAATAATTACCCATCTGGTGCTTCACGTCACCAGTGAGATATGAGCAAACCCAGTCGTGTGGGTCCAACTCTTGTGCTCTCTCCAACGCTTTAATGGCCGCAACGTGCCTTCCAGCCTTGCTGTAACACTCGCCTAGCCTGAGCCACGACAGTGCATCCTCTGGCTCCGCTCTGAGAGCGATCTGGAAAGCTTGTATAGCAGGTGGATAATTTCGGTGATGCTAGGCACATGTGATGAGTTAAATCGAGTACTTCAATGTCGGACTTACAAGCTCAACGGCACCGAGAGCCTTCCAGGCCCACGCGTTAGTCGGTTGGTATCGTACCGATGCGGAGGCACTAGTTTCTGCTATACCTGCGTCTAATCCGCCTTCACCTTCAATTGTCCGACGGGCGACAACCTCTACAAGATCCCACTCGCGATCTTCTGCAAACCCTTCAGCCAAACGACGTGCAGCTTCAGTTTCTCGGGGATCCAATTCAAATGCCTTTTGGAAGCATTTAGAAGCGCGATTAGGATCTAGTGGAAACGCATATTCAGCATAATAAATCCCAAGGGATGTGAAGGCAGGCGCATAGCTAGGATTTGATCGAAGAGATAGAATGAAATAACGATATCCCTCTTCTCGCTGATCATCTGTAGATCGAAACAAGATTATCAGAAGTCGCGGAAAATGAGGGTAGACTCGCCATTCGTATGCCAATAACATTGGCCAATCCGCCACAGGCATCGAGCTGCGTTTTCACCAGCATCGCCCATATCCTGAAGGATAGGAACCATGTTTTTAAGGACAGCTAAGCCTTCATCCACCTCGTTAATTTGACAGCGACACCAAGCATTTTCTTCCCGAGCACGTATTCCGGTGGACAGATCATCAGGGAGCAGTTCATCTACCCTTGCAAAAAGGACAGCAGCTTCAGCCCATTTCTTGGCTTCCTCTAGAATAAAAGCACGTCCCATTAAACAGTGCACGTTGTCCGCTGATTGTGAAAGGACATCGTCGATAATGTGTAAGGCACGTGTATGATGCTTAGGTGCGAATAGATGGACAAGCGAGGTAGCTAAGATCACTTTGTAGCCTATTCGTACCCTTAAGGAATATTCAGACCAATTAAGAGCTAGAAGATTCTCTACAAGCGCACCTAGGCAGCTTACGACCAGTGCTTTTTTCAGATCTGTTTAATAACTCCAAACCGCTTTCAGCTGCCTTGATCGCGTTCGTATAGTCCAATTCGGCAAGATAGAATTCTGAGAGGACCCGATTGGCGATATTAGAATTGGGAACCGTTGCAAATGCATTCTGTGATTGTTACCATGATGAGGAAGAGCCGACAAGTCAAAGTCACTCGGCTCACCAAGATCATGTCAAATGGGTCTTCCTCTTTTGACTTCAAAACTAGATCATCTTTGTCGTCATCCTCGGTGTCATACAATGAAATGTTCATGTAAAGGAAATACCCCTTCAACAATGATGACACTGGTGACGATGGGAAAATCTCAATGAATTGCTTGACAAGCTCGTGATCATAATCAGCTGTGGGGACGGCTTAACTAGCAGGGAAAGAGTCATCGATGACCGAATACTGACCAATAGTTTCACAATCCGTGCTTTCCAAATACATCGTCCACGCTAGCTCATCTGGGATCCGCAGGATGATGGCTCCTTTGATCAGCTCATCAATTTGTGCCAAGATCTTGGACTTTTCTTTCGAGAAATCCGATGTATCTGGTATTGCATGTAGATATCGTTGCTTATGGCGCAGCATTTTCGCATCTGTTGAGCGACGTAGATCATCTGATGTGCTGGGGTGATTGAGTATTTCCTCGTAAAGAGAAGGAAGCTAGAAGGAACGGTGAATTTTTGCAACTAAGGTGAAGAGTAAGGCGTACCCTCGAACGGCTCCATACTTCTCTTACAACCTCATCCTTTAAAACGGTCAAGCTAGGTGCTCCGAGCCGTGTTCTCCGTTTTTCAACCTCCTTCTTCACGGTTTCTTCCTCTTCTGTTTCTACTAGCTTGACAATCTCTTCAATATGGGGCAGAGAATGATGAATGGCAGTTTGAGCAACAAGTGTCGTGGTTGATGTAGGGTTGGTCAAATCTGGTGCAGGAAGGCTGGACAACACGACATATACAGGAGAGTGTGGAAGAAGTATAGACATGGCCTCAATAACCTACTAACATCTAAGACAATGGACAAAGAGTCAGCGATGATGCACACCTGCATCCGTGTCCCTCTTTCGCGCCGTAAATCGAGGAACTTTTGCCATGATTCTGCACACTTGACTGTATCTCCACTTGAGAACGTATCAGTGTCCATAAGCCGACGCGAAAACGATTGAACTCACAGTGTCCGATAAAGTTCCATTAAGCGTAGAAGACTCTCCGCGTACTTCTCCCATTCCTCCCTTCGTTCGTAGTATCTTGAAAGCCCCTAAAATTGGAACATGGACGATGTTAATAGAGATGATTCTGTTGCAGACCAACCTGCCAAGCCAACGGATTCTCAGGATTTAAAGTAGTAGCACGATGGTACACCTGAACAACATATCAGTGGTCACAAAAACTGACATAGCGGTCTCAAAGATTACTTGCTCGCTTTTCTCAAATTGTCCGAGCTCCAAAAGAGAGAGGGCAAGGAACACGGTGCTGTAACAGGTGTTTAAGGACAACTTAAGCGTGACGAGAGCTATGACACGGACGCGTTGTAGTTATCTGTTTCATAGTCCAAGACTTGTGAGGCAGCGGTGCGGGCAGCTTCATAGTCCTTCTTGCCCAATGCATCCCGTGCAGCCTTCAACTTAGTCTTCACGAACGACATGATGAGAGGGACTAAACCGCGTTCCACCGCTAGCGTCAATACTTATCCAAAATCGATAATCACGCCGTTTGCCTATTTTGGGACAAAAATTACCTTTGTTTGTCGTTTCCTAGTCTTGACATACATCGACTGACCTGTGGCGCAAACTGTTACCTGGAAAATAAAATACATGCAACAGGGACATATGTACGACGTCCTTGATTTTTCTCTATAATGAAAATACTTGACTGGACCTACTTAGGAAGGGTAATGTTGTTTGAAAACTGAATCGAATCTGAAATATTAGTATTAGGTTAAAAGCAAGAGCAATGTTCAATGCAACTCGCATCCGAAAGATAGTGTATTACACATACAACAAGTAATGAAAACAGTAAAACAAAATGAAACCTTGAAAAAAGAATAACTTAACAATAAAGAGTGGTATAGGAATAATCAACAAATGTGACCAATCAAATTCCATCCAAATGAGGTCTATTCCGCAAGTACTCAACAAAATCGACAAGGAAGTGTACCTGTTCGTAGGTTTCGATGGCCTTCAGACTTCGCCTCCGTCTGGCAACCGTGATGACCTTTTGCACAAACCGTATCGTGTCTGTCCTCAACTTCGAAGAACTCCCACTCATGTCTATTTCATTTTGAGAAAGGGATATTGGTGGTCCACCAAGATTATGACCAGTGTCATCGGGTGAGGGAGATGTCCGAGGTTCGATCCACCCACACAAGCCAAGGCGAATGAGCCAGCAACATGCGATGACCCCAGCGCGTCCAACGCCTCCGCGGCAGTGCACTAACACCGGTATTCCATTGAGCGTATAAGTTTTGATGATTTTGGTCAAGTCTGCATCTAGAGACGCTGGAGACAAAGGAGCAAGGCCCTCAGGAATAGGTACACTAGAGAGTGACGTTGAATAGGTTAAAATCTCGGTCGAAGGTCGTACACGAACCGGAAAACATCGATTCCATTGTCATTCGCTAAGTTTTCATATTCCGGCCAAGGAGCACCCAAGAAATCTAGCTCTCCATCGTCGAGACAACTGTTTGGACCATATACTTAATGAGTCAACTCCACGTGTTTTAATAAGTTATAACGCCCACCATATAATGCAACCAACTCCCAATTTTTTTATCCTTTTTAAATCAAGATTCAGGTCTCTACACACTCCACCTCTACCCTTCACAGGACCTTCAAGGCGAACTGGAAAGGAAGGGTTCATTAAAATAGTGTGTGTAAATTCAAACAGCTCGCCTTTCTTTCCAGGACAAGAAGATAGAAAGAGATTTCCAAGCATGAATGGGGGTTCAACTTTGGGAGCAATGTGTGGTGAGAGTCCAGCGGGCGTTCTGATGCATAAATTTGATCATCAGTCCCCAAGATCAGTTGGTACTGCAACTCACTGTATTATCTCAAAACCGTTCAAACTAGAAACAGACCTTGGACGCACCAAAGCTTTACGATCTGATGATGGAGGATCCGATATAGTCAATGACAGTGATAGAGATATTGGTGATGTGTTGGAATGCTTCATTGTCGCCAGCTTTTGCGATGAAAGGATGTCGGTGGATGCAGGGCGTAGAGAAACGGAAGGAAGACGATTTATTGCTTCCTTCCTGACTGTATCTGGTACAGATGTAAAATTCCCACTCATGGCTGCTTCAAGGGCTTCTGTCACTCTCGAGCGTGTTCGAAAATGTTGCATGTCTATCGCTGGTTGATTCGGCAGGATCGCAATCTCGGGATGTGTAGTTTGGTGGTGGGTGGAGGGACAAAGGAGATAGTCTAGTGTGAAAGAATACGGTATTTCAAACACAGTTGGAGTTGCAGAGGAAAAGAGTAAATGGGAAGATATCAGAGGAATAAGGTCTTGTGGGATCATATAAGAAATACTACGGAAGAATGAGTTTTTTTTTTCGCCAACGGTAGAAATAGCACAACTGACTTGATTGGATGGGTTGAAGACGTTTTTACTGGATGACTGGAAGATCCGACGCTCTGAGAGTTGGGTGTCCCTTGAAATTTGTCCAGAGGCTCGGATATGGCTGCTTGGATTTCCTGCTGAAGATGTGAGTGTTGAGGTTGTGCGCCACGCGACCCGAGGATGATGGGGAAGGCAGGAGCCTTGTCAGACGGCCACCAAGCCTTTCCTCGCGCATATTGCTGCTGGCGGTATTGTAATTGAAGGAAATAGTCGGGGAGGTGGATTGACAAAGGGATATAGGTTATGGGGCATCCTGGAGGGTTGAGATATCAAATGGAAGTGGATTACAGAAGGAAGAGCTACCTTTGGGACCAAATTTGAGACGGTTGTATTCGCTTGTATGATGCTGTGAGGCAAGGGGTGCGAGCTGTGGACAAATGAGCCGAGTACGGGGAAGCGGGCAAGGACGCACCTCATTGACAGATGGGGAGAGTGACGGCCGTGAGAGGGAAACGGGGACGACGACGAGGGTACTCATGTGAGGGATGGGTGTGCACTGTGAGCTCGCTGTATGCTGAGCTCGTCGTGTGCTGAGCTCGTCGTGTGTTGTCGCCGCCGTCACCGCACTCGTCGTAAGTAAGTAATTGAGTAATAGCACGTGAGCTGTACATTCCTTGACAGTCTGATCGTTGGCGCCATTCTTCTTCTTATTCTCTCCACTCCCTTCCTGGCAGGCCTGCCCTCTCCTTCCAGTCCGCTGAAGCCGCCAGCGCCAGCGCCAGCGTCCTCCTATCTTTTACACAATGGCCCTTCGTTTTCAACAATCAAATTACGATTTCGCTGATGTCCCCATTCCCACTACACGACAGCCGCCTCGTTCCGGTGCAACAATGCGTAGAGCCAAGACTCTTACACGACCAGAGCGCGGTGTCGCTCCAGTTCCCCTCATCAATCCTCATGGACCCCCTCCCTCCACTTCACAAGCAGGCGGCCAGAAATCAGATGACTACAATGGCTCCACCTCATGGAGGTATTTCTCTCTCGCTGCCACTTTCTGGGCCCCCAACTTCCTCCTGAGCTCCCTCGGCGGTATGAGGGATAACGCAGTTAGGCAGGCATGGAGAGAAAAGATCGCATTGTGCTTCATCATACTTGTTCTTTGTGCTGCCGTCGGTTTTGCTACCGTTGGCTTCCAGAAAATCCTCTGTCCGGAGAATGCCTCTTCTGACAAACGATACCTTCGCGTCGGGGCCGTCCCCGGCGTTTTGGGTGTCCAGGGTGTTATGTTCAATGTTACATCTGTCAAGGCTCCGGACAATGTCGACTTTAGCAATCTGATCAGGAGTCCCGGACAGGATATTACCGCACAGTTCACTCGTTCTTCCAGTGACTTTTCCAGCTGTAAGGGCCTCAAATTCCGTATCGCCATTGACGACCCATGCTCTACCTCTTCCCCTTGTCCGCTCCCGTCCATCAACTCAAACTCTACTTTTAAATCCCTTTCTATCACCAACACAGGTTTCCTCGCCGGCTACTCATGGGATCAGGTCGCTTCTTTGAGTAATTACATGGTTATAGACGGTGCCGTCCTCAATATGCAGCCTTACATGAAGCTCCACTCCTCTGCAGTCTCAGGAGATGCCGTTGACAAGGCCCTTCGCACTGTCCTCAAGACTGCCTCTACCACAAGCGGAAAAGACGGCACGCGTCTCTTTTCCGGCCGCTCTGACCTTGCGTCAGCAATCCCCTGTCTCAAAACACGTTATATTGCCGGTCATATCGACAAAATACCTGCAGGCTGTTTCATCTCCAATCTGTTCCTTTATACCGGTCTTATCGTTATTCTCGGCCTCGTTTTCGTTCGTTTTGTCATGGCATGCGTTTTCAACTGGTTCCTATCTGCAAAGCTAGCAGGTCCTCCCGATAGCTTGGACCTCAATCGTTCTGTCATCAGCCCTGCCGTTATGCCTGAGGGTGCCAACATGTCCATTGACAATCAAACTGGAACTGCACCTTGGGCCGGACCTGCAGGTTTGAAAAAGGCAAAGCTGGGTAAAACCCCCGCCCCACGTCCCTTTGCTTCGTCTTCCAGTGCCACCCTAATCAATAACGATACTGCACTTCCTACCATGACGTTGGCCCAGATTGGAGCCGAGCTTTTTGCTGTCTGTCTGGTAACATGCTATTCAGAAGGAGAAGAATCTATCCGAACTACACTTGACTCCATCTCCAACACTACTTACTCGGATGCTCGGAAGTTGTTGTTCGTAGTTGCAGACGGTATGATCACTGGTGCAGGCGAGAAGAGGAGTACTCCAGATATTTGTGTGTCCTTACTCGATGCGGACCCTCGCTTTGGAAACCCAATACCCATGAGCTATGGTGCTGTCGGCACTGGACTCAAAGCTCACAATCGTGCTATGGTTTATGCTGGTCATTATAGTATGTATTGCCTTATTTTGTGTTATAGTCTGGTTCTGATTCCACTTCTAGCTGTCGCGGGCCGTCGAACGCCCACGGTTATCGTAGTCAAGTGTGGCACTGAACAAGAAGCGATATCAGATAAGAAACCTGGCAATCGAGGAAAACGCGACAGTCAGCTGATCCTCATGAACTTCTTTTCTCGAGTAACATATAATGATCGCATGAGCCCACTTGATTTCGACTTATTCCGCAAGATTAATGTTCTTATGGGGGTAACACCCGACTTCTTCGAGGTAGTATTAATGGTGAGGAACATACGAAAGAATTATCTTTACTTGATTCTAATTGCGATTTAGGTGGATGCCGACACAAAAGTCTTTCCAGACTCACTTAGTTATCTCGTCAACTGTATGCACCATGATCAGATGATCATGGGTGTCTGTGGAGAAACACGCATAGCGAACAAGCGACAATCCTGGGTCACCGCCATTCAAGTCTTCGAGTACTTTATTTCTCATCATCTTGCCAAAGCCTTCGAGTCTGTTTTTGGTGGTGTCTCATGCTTGCCAGGTTGCTTTTCAATGTTTCGCCTGAAGGCACGGAGAGCTAGTGGCGATGATTGGGTTCCTCTCATAATCAAACCGGAAATTGTCAAGGAATACAGTCAATCGGAAGTAACTACTCTCCACCAGAAAAACCTCCTTTTACTTGGTGAAGATCGCTTTTTAACGACTTGTCTCCTTCGAACATTCCCCAACCGGAAGATGATGTTCTTACCTCAAGCAAGATGCAGAACGGTTGTTCCTGATACATTCCCTGTTCTTCTCTCCCAACGCCGACGTTGGATCAATTCCACCATCCACAACCTCATGGAACTCGTTCTCGTGCGTAACCTTTGCGGAACCTTTTGCTTCAGCATGCAGTTCGTCGTTTTCATGGACCTTCTTGGAACTGTCGTGTTACCTATCGCTATCTCCCTCACATATGCGCTTATTGTGGGAATAGCGTTGACACCACCAAAATCGTTTGAGGAAGCTATTCCAGTCATGCTGTTGATTGCGGTGCTCGGTCTACCTGCGATACTCATCCTGATCACCACAAGGAAGGTCATTTATGTCTTCTGGATGTTAATCTACCTCCTCGCACTTCCAGTATGGAATTTCATTCTCCCTGTTTATGCATTCTGGCACTTTGACGACTTTTCCTGGGGTGAAACAAGGTATGTCGTCCTCGGCTTATATCTGTGATTTGGACCTCACTATTTTTTCTTATCAGGAAAGTGGAGGGTGAAGGCAAGGGTGAAGGCCACGGTGGAGGAAGTGGTGGGCCAAGAGGAGCTGAAGTGCCTATGCGCCGTTGGGAAGACTGGGAGAGATCACGCCTTCGTAAAATCAAGCGTGAAGAGCGCCGACGAAAAGAGTTCGAGCGTTTACATCCCTCTGGATACATCGCTGGCGATGGAGAGATGCTCGGTGTACCCGTATTGGATAACCGAAGTCAATATGACGGTTCCGATACCATGTCGATGCTGTCTTCAGATGAAGATCACTGGGGAACTCAGATTGGGGCGTATAACGAGAACAACTCGCAATTTCCTCCTCCGCCAGTTGGACTTTTTTTACCAAAAAGTCAACTAAACACGGCGAAGACCGTAGGTGGTGCAGAACTTGAAGCCATGTTGGAGGCGGGCTTTGACGACAAGCCTTCTCACACGCCTCCTGCGTCAACTTACGCCCCCAGATACCAACTGACTGACGGTTCTACGACGCAGTTGGCAAACATCAACGGGGATGGATATGCTCCTTTGACACGATCGACCTCACCTGGACTTGGACCAATACCACCTAACATGATCTCCCCGACGTCGCCCACAATCAATTTCAGTGGAAGCGGCTCTCCTCCTAGGGGTGTACCGGGTGGAAGGCATGGTTCTGGAGAACGTTACGGCCCCTTGGGTCCCTTAGACCCTACGACGAGATTCTAAAGACCACGATTGCATTAACTTAACCCTCATGGCCCGACAATGCCCCGATATCTATATCTGATATACCCTCCGCACATCATTCTTCCGCCATCATCCAGTGGACTTTCGAAACCCTTCGTAGTATTATGTATCAGCCTAATACCTGTGCCTTTTCTCCAAGCAGACTCGTTGTTTCACTTTACATTACCATCACTTCTCTGGTTGCTCTCTCGCATTGCATATTTTCCGTTATCACGTTCTTTATTGTACGTGCCATATATATCTAGAGTGGAGGTTTTTAAATTTCTGCAACTTCTAAGTATCCGTAACGTGGCTTGCAACTGCTTACCCAGGTTTGATACCCCTGAGTCTGATTGATTGATCGAGGTGGCTATGCATCCGTCATCGCCGACCAACCTTGTCGAGACTCGAGGAGAACTCATCATCATTTTCCTCCCTTTGTCCTCAGCTGCTTCCGTTTCGATCCTGCATATACATCTAACTTGTAAGCAGCACAAACGATCCAGACCAGCTCACGACGTGTGTCATTGATTCACCAGTACATACAGTATACCAAACTTCTTCTACATTGGATTCAAAGCTTTCTCTATCTTATTCTTTCGACTGGAAATGGCCGTTTCTCGTGAATCTTTGGTAAGTCCCTCAGAAATGTCATGAATAGCAAGCCTTTATCGCAACTATCGCAACTTAGTGGGCCAGTGGACATGATGAGTCAGTGGAAGTCAATCAACGTGCTCTAATCGATAAAGTTCTTGCTCGATACTCTGGAGAATTCACGGTCTTTCGTGAACTCCTGCAAAACTCCGACGATGCTCAGGCGACTTCAGTGGAAATACATTTTGATACCCAAGCATTTATAGATAGCACAAAGGGTTCATCGGAAACACTTCCGGACTTGAAGACTACCGTGGTTCGTAATTTTTGCGATCTACAGCACAGTCCGACTCGAATTGTCTGCAGGTGCATAGATGGACATTCAAGAACAACGGCATCGTCTTTCGCGACGAAGACTGGAGTAGACTGAAGAAGATTGGTGAGTAGTTGCAATGACTTTTTAAGCCGCGAGCTGATGTCCCTTTACAGCGGAAGGCAATCCAGACGAGGAGAAAATCGGTGCTTTTGGTGTAGGTATGGAACTTGATCCCGGACCTCACATTAAGTTAAGTTGGTGTCTAGGGTTTTACAGCCTATTCTCCGTGACTGAAGAGCCATTTGTGACTTCTGGGAGTTCGTATTTGCACTATCCCCTTCTAATACAATTTTTCTGATCCTCTCGCAAGAACAATGGATGGGTTTTCACTGGAAAGACAAGAAAGATCAGGCAAGAGTAACCCCAGCTGTTGTCCTTGATTGTCTTACCGTATCCAGTTATTTGCAAGACGCGGAGAACTTCAAAACAGCGGAGATGACCATTCGCCGTGGACGGCATTTGAAATGGTACTTCGTGAACCAGCTCCTATTCCAATGGCTTTCGACTTCACTCGTTTCCTTGCTTCATCGATCACCTTTATGACTTACCTATCGGAAGTTAGCCTTTTCTTTGACGATAAACGTCTTGCTCATCTCACGAAAACCCCGGGAATTCCAAAAGAGTTGGGGCTGCCAAAAGGACTTCGAGCATCGACCGATTCAGGTATCATGTCTATCAAGGATATCAAGTGTACACGTATGTTGTTCCACTGGTCGTTGTTTTGACAGCTGATGGAGAATCGACCAGCCCTTCATATTCAGGCCGAAGTCATGCAATGGGTCTATAATTCTGGCTCTGAGAAGAAACGACCCATGTCGATATTCAAGCCAAAAGCAAGTGCAGGCTCATTCTTTTCATCATTGTTTGGATTCGCAGCAAATTCGACACCGCAGCGCCAATTAACACCGCTTCCTCCAATCAAGGATTTAGATCCTCAAACGCTCAATGAAACCAGTGTTGCTCTCTCCATTTTCTCGGCAGATGTGGATGTTCGACTAAACAAGAAGATTGCTACTGAGCTATATAGGTCTACGAAGAAAAATCCCCCGAATAAGCTCAAGTATGAGCTGATATATGTGAGTTAAATTATAAAAATGGACACCGGCTCTGACATAACTTCAGACCGCAAAAGACGAGTACGACGCAAGTAAACGAGAGGAAGAACAACAACCGGCGGCTACAGGTAGCATATTTCAGGGGTTGCGTGCAGATCTCGAAGGGTATGGCTTCTTTTCTCAGGACGACTTTCGTTGACCGATGATAGCTCTGGTGCAACTCGAATATTCATTGTGAGTGAACCTCAGAAATTACCGTTCGAAATACCTTGACTCTGATTATACCATCAGGGGCATGCGACTGGACAAACAACTGGCATCGGTGGACACATGGCTGCGCGATTTATACCAACTGTGGAGCGTGAATCAATCGATTTGATGTGAGTGTGTAAAATCCTGTTGCAATTCAAACTCCTGAAGATTTCATTGTAGGGATAGAAATGTAGCCAGTAAGTATGTCGGCTTGACCTCTGAGGACAAGACTTACCCAAATAAGTTTGGAATAAGGAGCTTTTATGTGTCGGAGGTTTCCTTGCTCGTGCTGCCTACGAAATGGAAATGGAGTCCATCAAGAGTCACTGGGAAGGATCTATACCTCTTGGTCTTCCTTCAACTTCAGTAGACCAGCAACTCGAAACCTGGTTACGAAGCCGATCATTGCACGCTTTGAAGTTCTTCACCTTCCACCCATCAACTCCCTCTGCTGAAGTTTCCCAGCAACTCGAAAAAGCATTCTTCGGTTGTGCTGGGTCAAACTTTCCACTCATTTCTACCGCTGGTGTCCGAAATGCGTCCGATGTTCGGCTTCCTGACTCGTCCTTTTCAGCATTCCTTAAACAACTTCCGATGCTCCCTGACGACGTACTCGCAGATGCTTCTGCAACGATAGGACTACTTCAAAACCGTGGTCTCATCAAGAGTATTGGGTTTGAAGATGTCTTGAAAGAACTTCGCTCCAGGCCATTGATTGAAGACGAGATGGTTGCATGCTTGAAATGGTGGATCAGTATCAACAAAGAGGCCTCCAAGTTCCAGCTTTCACCGCGAACACAATTCCTTGGGGCTGCAATATTATCTTTAGGAGCCCCAGGGAGCAACGATGAGAAGATCATCCCTCTTATTTCAATTCGAAGTTTCATTAATACCCGAACGGTTTCAGCTCTGATTCCTCTAGATGGGCCCCTTCCAGACCACCTTCTGCCACCGAATATTACGAAACACTTTGCAGCAAATGACCTCGCCACTTCCTTCCCGTGGACAGAGCTCTCAATTTCAGAATGGCTTGGGCACATTTCCAGCCCCTCTATTCGCAAGGTTAATCCAGATATTGATATTACACAGTCGGCGCCGTGGGCGGAACGCGTCCTTTCGATTGTGGCTAAAGCATGGCCTAATCTATCTGGCCCTGCGAAAAGCGAGATCTATACTCACCTTAGGACCTTGTCGTGTATACCCACATCTGCGGGAATGAAGACTCCTGACCAATCGTACTTCCCCCAAGCTAATATTTTCAACGACTTAGCAGTTGTAACGTTGCCATCTGGCGTTTCAATTAAAAACCCCTTAGAGCGGGTTCTTGTAGCCCTTGGTGTTCGTAAACACGTAGACCTACAAGTGGTTTTCAACAGGTCAGATGAACTTTAGGAAGGAAGGATATTTAACAAAGAAAGACTAATCAAAAAATTAGGATGATCAAGACGAACGAATGGACCGTCGCTGACCTTGCGAAATACTTGGTTTCTATCCAGTCTACCTTGAGCCCCGATGAGTGGGCGCGACTCAAAATGACAGCTGCATTTTTCAAGGAAGATATGAAAGACGGGACCTGTAAAAAGGCGACAAGATATCAAGCACAGCAGTTGTATGAGCCTGTCGATGTGTTTCGCACTCTCGGGCTGCCTATAATGGATTGGGGGAAACAAACTAAATGGCGAAGCTCATCGGACGAAGGTTTGATGATTGTCGAGTTCAAGGAGACATTACACTGAATTGCAATGTCTTTGTTTTAGCCAAATTCCTATTCGAACTGGGTTTACTTCGCTACCCTCCTTTGTCCGTTTTGATCAATCTGTGTGCAAGTGCAGACTCTGATGTGCGCTTCTATTATCCGAGATTCGCGTATCATGTTAAATAACTGTTCTTCTCGTCAGATTCGTACTATCGCCCTTAAATATTTATTAGATCATATCGGAAGCCATTACAAGGAATATGATCCTTCAAACTTTGAAACTGTTGCGTTCATTCCAGCAATGAAGGCGTCGACACCTTGCATGGGAACTATCAACGAAGTTGGCTTGAATCTTCTTCTGATGCTATTTTACTGATAGTTGATGAGACAATAGGTCTTCTCCAATCCAGACTGGGCAATGATGGGATTTTTGGTGACTCCTGTCACTTTGCAACTTGACGTTATCTCGAAGCTGAAGATCAAGCAACATCCGCATACGGCGATGATTGTTAACTTGCTTGAACGAACACCTCCCAAGGATCAGGCTGAAGCGAGAGCTTGGTTCTCTGTACTTGGAAGTCGAGTTTCAGGTTCGTTGTAACTGACCGTTGTACCTATCTATACTCATCCCATACAGATTTCTCATCCCAAGAGTTGCAGCGTATGTCACAGATCAGAATGGTCCCTGTTCCATCTGAGGATGGTACATTGCGATGGCTCGAGCCCATACGGTGCTATTTCGGGGGAGATGCCCAGGGCAAGTTCCATTCCAAACTCTTCGTCTTCGTCAGCTTTGGCCTGCTTGCAAATGGCTTTTTAACGGCTTGTGGCACAAAGCACGAGCCAAGTGTCGAAGAAGTTGTCCAGATCCTCCTAGAAGATCCCTATACATTCTATGCTTCTGCAGAAGGCCCTGCCCAGTAAGCACGACGTTCCTGGTTAAAGAGGCATGTCTAGATCGATTAACTGTCGACCATCAGATTTCTTGCAGAACTACGGAATATTGCAGTAAATCACAAACTCATAAAGTCTGGAACGATAGCTCGAATGAAGAAGGTTCCTATTTTACTTGGTTCAAAACGTAAATCTCGCAAGGGTGGCGAAAAAGCTGATATCGATGATTTTGATGAGGAAGACTGGGAAGTCGTATATGATCTTCGAAAAGCAGAAGAGATTATTATTGCTGATGATACTCACGCCCTCCAAGCATTTGGAGATTCATTCTTTATGGCACCTCAAGAGGATATCCTAGAAGGTTCGTTCTCAATGTTGTTTCATAAGATTACTGTCTTATCTCCATACAGCTTTCTATGCTCAACTGGGGTCTCGACGATTAAGTTCGTTGGTCAAAGAAGAATATCAGTCGTCTGCAGAGATCAGACAATCAAAGATCGCCACCGAGACCCGCGCCCTGATCTTAGAAAGACTTCCACTGTTCTTACACGAGCACAGTCATGCGCGTACTCGTGTTTCGTACACTTGGCTTACTTCGCAAGTTAACTTTGTGGTCAAAACGTTTGGAAAGCTTTCCGTTAAGAAATCACTGGCGTTTGGCGATCTTCGTCTCTCTCGGCAACAAGAAGCATCTGCAGTCGCTACACGAACTGGAAATACGGGTCCCATTCATTTATGGATTGCAGCAAATGCGCAGATAGACATGTACGAGTGAGTACTTCTCCAATTAATAATCACCATGAACTTCTATAACGTCTACTCGAAGAGTTGCGATATCACTCAACCGCTTGATCTTCGATTCCCCTAGAGCCAATGATGCTCTACTATTCATGACAATCCTTTCAACTGATCTCAAGGCTTTAAAACGAAGAGGATACAACGGTGCGTATTAATAGAGCTATTTGACGTTCCGCCAACTCGCTTACAAGATACCTGATAGTCGACAGAATCCTTCGGCAACAAAGAGCTGAACGGCAGGCTGCCGAAAAGGCGAAGGTGGAAAATTCTGCATTACTCTCGAAGCCACCGACGGGGTATTCTGAAGATCCAACCTCTCCGCTATCAATCAGTCCTGCAACACCATTTAGCCCCCCCAGCGCTCCTCCGCCTCCCCCGGTTCCGCTAATCTCCAAGCCACCTCCAGGGAGGTCACTCTCCGAAGGATTGAAACCACCACCTTCGCCCATGGAACCTCCGCCGACACCTTCCAGAAATCCATTGTCTCTATTCAGACGGAAGACGGGCCTTGCGCCTCCCCCTGAACTCTCGCCTCAGATCCCTCCTGTATCATCTAAATCACCCATTACACCTAACCCAGATTCACAAGTCACTCCGCTCAAGAACATTTGTGAGTGTGATTAGAGGAAATGTTGCCTTCAAGACTGAAAATGCCTGTAGCTTCAAATATCGACATGGCTATCAGGGCATGCCGCCCTGAGTCTGGTTCTCTCTTGAGAAATAGACAAGAAATGCGTCAGGTTCGGGAGTCTCTGGATGAGGGATATTGTGACATCTCTGGAGGACTAGGAGATTTGAACCTTATCGGTTAGTGAGCCCGGGCTTTGATGTTCCACATATCATTTACCCTCCGTCCTGCAGGAGAGATGGGAAATGTCAGAGTTTACCTGGCCCAGGGTAGGATATCTAGCAATCTCAGTTGGTCTTGAACTCCTCTTAAATCAGTTTATCCAGAGGTGTTGGACCAGGAAGATTTTCTTATCAATCATCAAGACCCCATTGCGAGGTTCATCCATATACTGGTCAAACTGTCTAGAGTCTATGACCTTCCGTTAACGAGCTTGCATGTGTTCTATGATATTGGAGGTGGGTTGATTGCTTTCAACAGGAACGGGAGTATCTTCGTCAATCTTCGCTACTACATGGAATGGCGTAAGTCCTGTCGATTGCCATTGTTTTATTGTCGATTCTCACACCTGACAGATGATAAGGATGTTGGTGTAGGAAAATTAAATCAAGCATATATATCTTGGTGAGGCTGCTTTTCATTTTTTAATCCTACGATGATAACATTGTCATTATGATGTACATATATAGGTTCTTCACTCTCGCACATGAAATCGCTCACAACCTCGTTCAACCTCACAACTCTGAGCATGAGTTTTATTTCTCTGCTATTTGTGAAAAACATGTCATGAACCTAGGAGGACTTCTATCTACATGAAATTATGCATTAACCATAGGCTTTATCTATACATACCAATTTTTACATGTTTATCTATCTGATTCACACCATCATTTTCGGTGATCTAAACACCATGTCCCGGACGTGTTTCCTATTGGGGATTATTATCCGAAGAGACTTGAGCACTTGTATTGGTTCCACCTTCTTTCAACCATCAGCCAGTTCTAAAGCCCGGGCCTACACCTTCATCGCGCTCTCTTTATTCATTTATAGGACCCTCATCATAACATCATTCGCCTTGAATTTGAAAGAGATAAAACAGTGGAGGCTACCATTTACCCTACACCCCAAGAGGATCATCGGCCATCTTGAAAAGTTCCAAAGTATGACCTTGTTCATATTTTTTACCTGTCTACAGTCGTTCAACATTTAACCCAGTTCCTTATCTTATAGACGTGCAACAATGAATAGTCCAACATCCAGCGTATCAACTACCGAGATACAGAAACGTTCTATGTCCAACTTTCGACGGAAACCACGAATGACTTATAAATCACCTTCTGGAGATGCATCCTTCATCATCGGACCGTTTTCGATGTCTGCCTTGGAGCAGAAAAGCGCGTCATCCTCTCCGACATCACAGCCCATTACGATAAAAGTTTCAACCAATTCTATCGAACTCGCCACCTCGACCTCTCCTACAAAACGTAGGAAATATCCAATGGCGCCCCCGCTTCCTCTCTACCATCCTCTTGGTCGACTTGCATTATCACTTCCGCCATTGGACCCTGCCAGCGTCGGACTTCCAACACCCGTCAGGTCAGATGATTCGCTTCGTTCATCTGCACGTGCTCGTCGACCTGTAGGAAAGTTGCGCGAGATTACAGTTGAAGACGAAGCTGGCCTCCCTCCTGCTACTATCAGCTCCATCCTCGACATCGAGGTCAAAGAAAAGCCTAGTCCACGAAAAAGGAGAGCAGGCTCTAAGAGAAAACGCCGCGAGGTTGATGACGGTGACGCGACATATCCCGCCAAACGATCACGTATGCCGAGAGGTTCAAACCACATTATAGCTGATGAAGAGGTGCCTCGTGAGTCGAGCATTGCCGAAGTGACTCCGACGCCAGAGCCGATGTCAGAAGTGCCAGAAGACAGACAACTCGAGCGACGATCAACAAGGTCTCGAGGTTCTGTGAAACGACGAGATTCTAGCGCAAGCGAAGCACCATCATTGAATTCTACTGAGGCAATAAGACCCTCTCAAGACAGGGAGGAGCCCAAGGAAGACCCAATCGCGGTAGAGGTGGAACAAGCTCCCGATACAATCATGTCACAATATCCAGGCGATGCAAAAGCTGACGAGAGAGAAGAGGGGGAACTAAGCGACGACGACCTACCTGTCAATTCGTCATAACAATGCAAATCGATCTCCTCGCTGTGTATATAAGTACCACGACGCAGCACCCGGGCTGCTTAGGTCTGAAGCTTGAACTTGACTTCTGTTTTAACCTGTTTCCTCTTGCATCTCAAACGCATTCTGTGAGCGTATGTAAGCTTTAATGCATCACGTATCAAGTTGCCGGAGGCATAAGTAGGTATTGGCGAACATCCCTCTCATTCCCTTGCTTGCTAAGGGTGTTTCTGCCATCTGGGGTAAAAAATCATGAACTGGTGATTGCCTTGATGCCTTGATGTCGGGTCAATGGCTGTCAACAATGGCGAGCGAGTGATGTGACTCTTTTCACCTACGTAATGTAAGCTTTAATGCATCACGTATCAAGTTGCCGGAGGCATAGTAGGGTATTGGCGAACATCCCCTCTCATTCCCTCACCTGCGTGTCCCACATAACCCCTCTAATTAGAGGTGTAGGAGGGGGGTCACCTACCCTTCTAAGTAGAGTGAATTTCGTTAGTTCCCTATGATATGAATAAAACCTCGATATTTATCATGGACTTTGCAAACATTTTCAGTAGGTTCTTGAAATATCCCGACGGTTACTATCAATGCTGACCGATCAACTGTCAACGTTCTTTGGGTGCTGTCCTCGGCGCTGTCAACCCCTGCTCGTCATTGCCCACGATGAGCTCAACTATGTCCTCAAAAAATACCTAAAAATTCAGAATAAATCAAAGGAAATTTCCATGCTGCCTGCATTATCATACACCGACCCCAAGCTTCTGCTTGTTGTTACTGATGATGGAGTCAAATATTCCCACATCAGCTCTCCAGCTTCTTCAGCCCCATAGACATTTGACAGGACCTGTCATCTTGGCGCTGTCATGACTGTCGTTCAGATGTTCATGCTCATTGTCACCTAGGATAAGCACCACTATGTCCCTTTCAAAGTCAAAAAATTGTAAATTATCTGCAACAAAAGGTACAGTGACTTTGTAGGTATTTTGAAGAAGTCCCAGTAATATAATGTCTGTTCATTCATTGTCACTATCAGTGTCGACGAACTCACTACTCTTGGGCATAGGCAGGATCTTGTTTGCGCATGTTCAAACTTACAAAGATGAACATGTTGCAAACTGGTTAGTAGCCTCTTTATTTGCGCTTACAATATTGCAACTGAGTATACTAAGACATAAACTCCATAAACACATAGGAAAGGCACTCTAGGCCCAATCACAAGCTATTATGAGTGCCCTTGATCGCTATAATACTGCAGCTGTCAGGGGACTGTCCTTTCTCCATCTACAGGTCCCACTTCTCCCCTGCCCATGTCCCCTTTTTCCCATTTTTCCCATTTCTTTGTTATATTTCCCTTTTCTTCATTCCATTCCTTTCAGTTGACCCCAGTCCATTTCAGAGCATTGAGAACGCTCAATGCTTAGTCAGCAACAAGCATGCTTGATGGGTGCACAGCCACCTCCAGCCATTTACGAGGTTTTGATCATTTTCGGAGATATGCCCCTTTGGAGCTGTCTCTTGTTTTTGGGTGGCTTATGTGTACTGTATAGTTAGTTCTCATGCTTTCAGTGCCTCTGAAGCGTCGCACCTGGCCTAGGGGATCCCTAGAATTGTTCTCTTTAGATCTCCCTCTGCCAGGTGTGTAGTTATGTGTGTACCTACTTATACAGTACTCAATATAAACTTTGGATCTCCCTCTGCCAGTTGTGTGATTGTGCCACAGCCTTCAGAGGTCGCCCTTACAGCAGAACAATTCTCTCATTTTGGTCTGGGAGCCCTCTTTAGCCTGCTGGAGCCTGTTTCTCAGCCCCTACTGGTCTCTCCCCCACCGAACTGTTCCTAGCCCCTGCTTGCTCTCTATGACCACTCCAGCGCCTCCAGCTACACCTCCTGTGGCCCCTGACCCAGAGAATGAAGCCTGGAACCGCCTGATTGCTCTAGAGACTCAGGTGCAGACTACCCAAGCCTCCCTCACCATCCATACAACTGAACTTGCCACACTCCACCAAACCACCATTGCCATCTCCAACTCCCTTCAGATGCTCTTAGAGCACCTCCCCCCAGCTCCGGTTACTCCCTCCACTCCCCCTACACCAGCAGGACCCAATGCTGCCACTCATCCTGCTGCTGCTGCCATGGTACATCCCACACCCAGCACTGCCAGACGCATACAATGGCAACCGTGCTGCTGGAGAGTGTTTTCTTCAGTCCTGCATCACCTACATCCATCTCAGTGGCGATGCATTCGACTCTGACGCGTTGAAGATAGCCTAGGTCTTGTCCTACATGAAGACCGGCCAAGCTTCCACTTATGCGCTATGAGTTTTCCAGCGCCCAAGTGGCGTTGGTACGTTTGCAAACTGGGAGGCTTTTGAAAGCAAATTTTGAGCCGAGTTCTTCCCTCTAGACCCTGCTTGGACCGCCGCCCTCTTCCTTCATGACCTTAGCCAGTACGGTCAAGGGAAGCGGACCTTTGACAAGTACGTTGGCTCTTTTTGTGCGCTCATTGAACAAGCAGGATACCCTAATGATCTCCAGCTCTGTCTCACCTTCTGCGAGGGTCTTCACCCTGCCCTGATGGAGCGTATTAATAACCTTGCTGAGAAACGCCCCAACGACAAGCAGATTGAGACCTGGTTCAAGGTTGCTCAGGACCAGTGGCAGCTTATGGAGTTAAAACGCAAACTTTGATGTCCCCATATCTTCTAATCTGCTCCTCACCCCACAACTTCTCTGGCTGCTTGCTCCACATTCCCTGCTCCTCCCTCCATGCACGCACCACCTCCAGTTGCACCCGCAATTCCCCCTCCATGTCCTCTTCCGTCAGGAGCTCCCATGGTGTCGACGCCTCTCATTAACGTTTCTCCACTCCCTTGCTCTGGCATTGCTGTAGCAAGCCTGGCCACTTTGCGTGCTACTGTCCTCAGGGCATGGAGATGCAATATCTCTCCTCCACAGAGCAGGAAGACCTCTTGATGCAGCTCCTTGCCACAAAGGATGTGCTTGAGCAGCCTTTTCTGAATGCGCCATTGGAGGAGCCCGCTTTTGAGGAGGTACGAGGTGCTGCTGCTTCCCTCCCAGAAGCAGGAGAGGATTTTTAATTGGGTGACAAATGAGTTGTATGCCTCCGCCGCCTAGTGCTAATTGGTTTGCCTGTCTGTCCATAGAATCTGTCAATACATCTTCCTCTGTTGACCATTCAATGACGGAAACCATGAGTGCCCTCTCTGACGTACAAAATACCTTCTCAGTCAAAGTCTCGACCAATTCGCTCCCCTCTTATTCACCACGCTCCCTTTGCTGGGAACAACACCTCCCGTGATGGTATGTTGTCACTTCCACTTCTTCATCCAACTCTCTGCGCTTGAGCGTGAAGATTGAGACCACTGATACACAACAAACCCAGAGCGTTGTAGCCTTGCTGGACAGTGGTGCAACAGGACTCTTCATCGACGCAGATTATGTGAAGCAACATCGGCTAACCACTAGACCTTTATCTTGCCCTATCCCTGTTTACAACATTGACGGCACTCTCAACAAAGCGGGCTCTATCCGATCTATTGTAGACTTGGTGTTGCGTTATCGCTCTCACTCTGAACACGCCACTTTTGCAGTCATGGGTTTGGAAAAGCAGGACATGATCCTTGGGTTCACTTGGCTCCAAGAGCACAACACCAAGATCAATTGGTCCAGTGGTGAGGTACGCATGAATTGATGCCCCCAATGTTGCTCCACATGTGCCGAAGAAGCCCAAGAGGAGCGTAGAGCCTTGGTCAAGGAGTGTGCTGCCATACGTGCATGTCACATAGGGTACCTTTCCTTTGCTGACATCGACCTGTTGGATCCTTCCCCTTTGGCATTTCCTCATAGAGAGGCCCTCTACAAGGATGACAGAGGTGGGTGCAGACCTCCACAGAAAGATGGACGTGAGAGTGAGTTTGTCAGCGCTCCAGACCCCAAGTCTCCAGACGAGGCTATTGAGATAGGTGATAGGATCTACGCTGCTACTCTGCACGCCCTGTCCAGCGCGGCAGAGATACAGGCAAGCCAAACTACATCCCAATGTCTGGCCTAGGCATTTGCAACCAACTCTCAGCTCAAGCCCTTTTACAGCACAGTTCCTCCTCACCTCCACGACTTTGAAGATGTGTTCTCTAAGGCGTCATTTGACTTGCTCCCTGAGCGCAAGCAATGAGACCACATAATAGAACTTATCTCTGATGCTGAACTCTCTAATTGCAAGGTGTATCCTCTCACCTCAAAAGAGCAGGATGAATTAGACACGTTTCTGCAGGAGAACCTTGATTCAGGTCGTATACGTCCTTCGAAGTTGTCTATAGCCTCTCCAGTCTTCTTCATCAAGAAGAAGGATGGATCTCTGCGTCTGGTTCAGGACTACCATGTTCTGAATGTGATGACCATCAAGAATTGTTACCCCCTTCCTCTCATCTCCAAGCTTGTCAACAACCTTTGAGGCGCACAATACTTCACTAAGTTGGATGTCCGTTGGGGCTATAACAATGTGCATATCAAGGAAGGTGATGAGTGGAAGGGAGCGTTTCAGACTAATTACGGACTCTTTGAGCCTCTGGTGATGTTCTTTGGCCTCACTAACAGCCCAGCCACCTTTCAGACAATGATGAACAACATCTTCTGTGACCTCATAGCGGAAGGTGTTGTCTGTGTATATCTCAACGATATCCTCATCTATACCAAGACACTTGAGGAGCATCGACAGATCACACGCATCATGCTGGAACGCCTTCGCCAACACCAACTCTACCTCAAGCCCAAGAAATGCGAATTTGAGCAGACCAAAGTCGAGTACCTTGGGCTGATTATCTTGCATGGAATGGCAGAGATGGACCCCGTGAAGATGGCTGGTATGATGGAGTGGCCCGAGCCCCAGAACAAGAAGGAAGTGCAAGCCTTTCTGGGCTTCACCAACTTCTATCAGAGGTTCATTCAGGACTTCTTGCACCATGCATGCCCTCTCTTTGACCTCACGGTCAAGGACATGAGCTGGCAGTGAGGAGTCTCGCAGCAAGCCGCCTTCAATGCCCTCAGATCTGCTATTACCTTCAAACCAGT
>JAGGAX010025045.1:0-56989 GCA_017657335.1 Termitomyces titanicus | reverse complement strand
GGGTAATTCTATTTGTGAACCCTATGAACCCCTTGAACCCCTTGAACCCATGTCACATTGCGTGACACATAGCTGCCAGTGAGGACAGCAAGTTGTGGGCAAACTAGATAGCATATTTCTACATCGATGTTGAAAGACATAACTTTATACTATTTCTCAGATTTTTCAGTTATCAGTCAAGGACTCTAGCAGCAGAGCTTGGGATTTCGACGATAGTATCCTTGCTCTCGGCATTCCCCGCAGTTGGAACATGCCAGTTGCGCTTTACCCACTGCGAGTGCGTTTATGAAAAAATGATAACAGGACGTGCTTTGACCCAGATGAGTGAAGCAACTTCAAGCCTTGAACTTGAAGGAACATATGATATTCCTCAGGTTGTGCCAAAACCCTCGACGGTAAGGTCCTACCTATGTTTTCAAGAATCAACAATCAAGGCAAATCACTTGGTTACGGGCACGACGGTGGTAAATTTGACCTACGACATACACATCGTACACCGCGTCGTAAGTATGTAGTGGTACAGAGGTAATTTACCTTGTCACGTTATGTGACATGGGTTCATAGGGTTCATGGGGGTTCATGGGGTTCACAAATAGTTATAGCCGCTTAAATGGATATAGTACGGCGGCCTACGCAACATACTTCACCGAGTTACCGAAGGGGAAGAGAAAATTTGATTCGCCGAGATGGTGAAACAGGTGAACTTGTGTTTCTGAGTTGTTGGCCAACCATGATAACAATCGGCGGCCGGTGTGGCCCGTTACGCCACGAAAAGGAGCCTGCAGCTAGATCAGCCTAGATAGCCTAGATCATGATGACGGAGATGTGTCAGGTTTTGGCCAAAGTTATGCAGACCCATGACTGTTCCATGACTCCACTTCAATTGGGTTGTCTTCGACGGTTGGCAGAAGCAGAACTATAAGTACTGGCAGTGGAAGAAGACTCGGATTTCACATTGCCAACATCGGTACTCCTCCGAGTTCGACTCGGATATGTCCGGGTAAATCAATTTTTGATCCGTTACGTGACATGTACATAAGGCAGTATGTATGTACAGCCTATGTACATTTCCCTTCGCCATGTTCCGTGTCTATCGTCCTTCCCATGAGAGGAGCTCGTGATCTACCACATGCAGCCCATTTTTAAATATTACATATGAATCGAGGTTAAATTTGAACGAATTGACCATCCCTTCTTCCACTCATGGCATTGTCGCGCTCTGCGCGCATTACTCTCCTCTTGGTCATTGATATTTTCTTTTTCTTTGTCGAGCTCATTGTTGGTATGTCTGTCCTTACCGTCCGAGTCGGCGTCAATCTCATCTCCCCACAGGTTATGCCGTGGGTTCTCTCGCACTCGTCGCAGACAGCTTTCATATGCTCAAGTCGGTTTCCTCCTCCTTGACCTTTTCGCCCTCTGATATTTTTCCAGCGATGTCATCAGCCTCATCGTTGCCCTTTATGCCATCAAGGTACTCACGATTCTACCCTCTTGGGTCCTTTCCCTTACTACGTCATATCAGATAACGGCTTCTTCATCCACCGATTCGCGCTACTCCTATGGATGGCACAGGGCTGAAATACTAGCCGCCCTCGTCAATGGCGTCTTCCTTCTCGCTCTTTGCTTTTCCATATTTCTTGAAGCAATCGAAAGATTTATCAGTACTCCAGGCATGTAATGTCCCTTGGAAGTGCTACACATCAACGACTGACATGGACACTAGAAATATCTAACCCTAAACTCGTCGTTGTTGTCGGTTCCTTCGGTCTAGCATCCAACATTCTAGGATTATTCTTAATCCATGGTACACGCTTATACTTTCGGTGTATCTCCCAACTGATCGCCTATAGAACATGGTCATGGTCATTCACACGCTCATTCGCACACTACGACACCCAGTCCCCTCGGAGATGATCCACTTTCCATGGAGCGTACTCCTTTGCTGCAGGACCGCGAAACTCTGACCGTCCACACCCACAACCACACTGATGGGTCCATGAACATGCGTGCTCTCGTTTTACATGTTGTGGGTGACGCGTTGGGCAATGTTGGCGTCATCGCCACCGGCCTCGTGATCTGGCTGACAGAATGGAACTTCAAATACTACTGTGATCCCGTTATCAGCCTTGTCATTACAGCCATTATTTTCTCTAGTGCCTTACCTTTAGGTACGTCTAGTATTACGCTTGCTGGCGACATCACATTGACCTCACATTTCGTAAGTCCGGAGTACATCGTCCATCTTGCTTCAAGGCGTGCCTCCCGCGATCTCCCTCGACGATGTCCGCCGTTCCATTCTTAAAGTAGATGGTGTGCTATCAGTGCACGAGCTACACATCTGGCAACTCTCAGAGTCGAAGATCATCGCATCAGTCCACGTCCGTACCTCACGAAACCACGACTTCATGCCAATCGCGGTTGAGATTCGCGAGGCACTTCACCACCATGGAATACATTCAGGCACAATCCAGCCTGAATATTTGCGTCCAGGGAGCGAAGTAAGCTTTTACTTCCGTCATTGTTTACGAAGACTAAATATCCAGCGGAAGGATGAACCATGCCTGGTTCTCTGTCCACAGGACCGAGCGTGTGACCCAAAGGAAAATGCTTGTTGTCGTGAGTAGTGTGTTCCATCGCTGGATAGCTATGTCTTAGAACTGCTCAAGCTCCGTCGCCGGTTAATGTATAACTTTCCTTAACTGTGTATAATGGGGAACAAGCAGGATTTGCCAAAATATCCAAATTGGCTTTTGATTCCATATTTGCGCGGGAGTCGGAGGGATTGGAATTAGATTGCCTGGAAAAGAAAATGATGTCTTATTCACCCCAGTCTATGCATTTCCAAGTACCATGATGAAATGATTGTTCCGTTCCAATTGGAGAGTACGCCAGGAAAATAAACGCCATCGACTACGGAACATTAGCTAAGGGGCCGAGCATCTACAAGATATCAGGATCGATCTTAAGACTGTAACGGGCCTGTTCTGATTTATAGCTGATTTTACACTATACTTACGTCCGAGCCTTCATAAGGTGTGATACGAGGTATTCGCATACGTACTTGGGACGATTCGATTGAGTTGTCGAAATGTGTGTGTGATATCTCGTCCAAATGCTCCTGAAAGGAGTGTCAATACTGTTAAAACACACTCTAAGAAGCGATGCATAAGTGAGGAACCTGTATGTGGTATTCCGAGGTAAAGCAATGTTATATATTGTCCCGGGAGTGCACTCTAAAAGTACCAATAGAAGGGCACAAGAATCCTGAAGGTATTGGTCTTGGCAAGTTGTGATACAAGGACAAAAAGTACGCACTTGTTCTTCACCGATAATGTCATCGTGAGATGAGCACTTCTCCACAGGAGCCATGCCAAACGGCCAGACACCTCCGATAGGAAACCATCACCTGCACCAGGGTCTGTCATAGATCGATTTCCTGTGCATTATGATCATCGATTTCTGCTAAGAATGGAAACTTGGTATACCAACCACCAACGTACATAAGCTAGACTTCCAAGGTTCTTGAACCTGAAAGCTTTAGACGTGGGGCGGTCTTTGACAATTGTGCTCAATTCATTTGAGTATATTTGCCCTTCTGAGCAGCAACTAAAAGACTCAAGGACTCGGGAAATTCAAATCTAACTTTGAGCAGTTGCTGGGAGAGGTTCTCCATCGATGATGCCACAGTCACGATCACCCAGACATCTTCATTGACTGTATCGTCCATTGTTAATGACGTTAAGGCAACTGTCAGTAAGTAGACTGTAAATCAAAATCTCGAAGCGAGTATTTCGTTGACCTGAGGGAAATATCAGCCTCAAATCCTGGGAAGTTTTGATAAGAACCTTGTAAAGTGTGTCTAGTATTTCGGTGTAGAATTTTGCTGACAAGACACCTAAGGTACACGGAAAAGATATTCCGTCGGAGATGGAATCAGTATCTAGACAAGCCAGGCCCCTTGACAAGATCCTGAAGAACAGGGAGAGGGTAAGAAACAGTTGCTTTCGGCTCTTCATGCCTTAATTCGTAGCAATTTCGATAGTTCCTTTTGGGCTTCTCGTGTGGAGTACAGAACTGTCACCCAACCCTTTGAGGTCAGTTCCATTACGGAAGTGAAGAAGCATGACAAGGCAGTCGGGTAGCCACATCGTACTTATGGACAGGCCGCAGAATCTAATCTTATCTCCCGAGTCCAGTTGTCTTCCACGTGTCCCCTACCCTTACATGGATGATGATTCCATCACAAAGCTCACCTCGGTCACCTAGCCGCGGGACTCCGTTTCCTTCACTTCAGAATCTTCTCACAACAAAACGCACAGAAGACTTCTCTTCACCTTAATATCAACGTTTTTGCACTAATGGTCAGTCTAGTTCTTTGTATTTGCTCCATCCTTTGTTTGTAATTTGCGTACCTTTAGTCTGCTTACCCCGCATATGTCATCGGTAGCCTCAGCATTGTTGGTGGAATAGCAGGTTTCGCCAGGAGACGTTCCGTTCCCTCATTGGTCGGAGGAGTAACGTGCGTCCTTTTCTTCCCTTGCCAGCATATTTGTTTTACCAAAGTCCTGCAGCGTCGGACTCTTGTTCCTTTATGGTGCGGACGCTATCCGCAAGGGAGCCCCTAACGGGTTAGAAGCTGCGTGTGGTGCGTCGCGTATTCTTACAGGAATGAATTGTCGTCTCATGCGTGTTAATAGCCGCCTCTGCACTACTTCTCCTCTCATCTCTTCCTCGGGTTACGAAAGGCCCAGTCCCCGCGACGCTGACTCTCCTTGCCCTCAGCGCGGGTACCTATTACGGAAGGGCGTATGTTGCTCTCCGTGCTCTTCGCTAGCTTCAAACCTTATATTACCATGCAATGGCCAATTAACAACGGAACTGTTTAGAACGAGCGTTCCTGTAAAAGACCAAGGGTTGGATCATCTACATACATTGCCGAATTTCAGATTTGGCAGGTCCATACCTGCCCAGATCTTTTGAAGTGAAGTTAAGACATTTCCTTACCTCGACTGAGTATATGTAAGTAGATTACCTGCTACATAAGAGCAATGACGTGATATCAAAAATCGCCTTGAAAAGGAATCCTGCCGTGTTTCGTGTTTGTTTGTCTTCGTTTTCCTGCCATCGACTTGTTTCAACTTTCGGATCGATGGTCTTTGGGTCTGATTGTGCTGATAGTCGCTTGAGCCACTTAATCCCCTTTGTATAACTTTGTAAGTAGGTCCGAGTAAGAACTTTCTGAACACTCCTCTCTAATGTTTCTCAGAATAGCAACGGACCTTTTAGTCAGCCGACTTCAAAGTCACAATTTCGAAGGTAACTTGAAAAATGTTTTCAACTCGGGAGTCGGATAATAAGATGATACATCCTTTAGCTGGCCTTGGTATTTAAATGTGGCCAATTGAATCTTTCTCTACACCACCATGCCTGTCAACTCCATTGCAAAGAACGTGCTAGGAACTATCGGTTTGTGATTCAGAAGTTGAAATTTTGCAAGAATGGTAGGTAAGCTTACATATATACTCATCAAGGAACTGTATGCTGGTCTGGACAATTGATACCACAAATTTGGAAGAGTTGGCGTGAAAAATCCACCACTGGACTATCGCCATTTCTCGTGTGTGTACTTTCGACATTTCTACGGTTTTGACCTCAAATCACCCACTATTGACGACCTTGCAGTTTAGTATGGGGCCTCTCCGGCTTACCTCTCGGAGTCTACACTATCCTCCAAGATCTAAGTATACCCCTCATAGTTCAACCTCAAATCTTCAGTTTTCTGACTTTATTTTCTTGGGGCCAGGTAAAGAGTCGTCATTTCACCCGATGGCTACAAACTGAATCCTATCATTTTGCAGTGTTTATACTATTCCAAAGGAAAAACATCCCTCGTTGCAGCTTTGATTACAGGAAGTGTGATGCTCGTCGTAGGAGGATTGGAGGTAGGGATGGTATTTGCAGTTCGTCCCTCGATGAATCGTCGAGCCATTGACTTTTTCGGCATTTCTACTTCGGTCATGATTGCGTGTGGTTTGCTCCCGCAATATTATGAAATCATCAAGCGCAAAGAGGTCATCGGGATTTCTATCCTGTTCATGGCGATTGACTGCCTTGGGGGCATTTTTTCGTTGATCTCACTGTTTTTTCGACCAAAATTCGACGTCCTCGCCGGTGTTGCGTATTCTCTTATCATTGTACGTTGTCACCGCGCCGTTTTTACCTGTATCTGTTGAACGGCCCGTTCCAGGCAATGGATGGGGTTGTAATTCTGGCTGCCATCATTCTTAACCCCCCCGCGCGAAGGCATCGAAGGCAGGAAGCTAGGCATTCTAATCCTTCTCCAGCGACGACACAGATGAACTCTCCTGAGATCTCATTGGAGAAGGAGTGTATTCCATCAATAGAACCCATACGATTAGGAAGAGTCTAGTTTAATGTCTGGTCGTGGAGAAGCTAGGAGTTCCAAAGTTGGAGATCTATCTGCCAAGGATTAATGTATACACAACACCGATATATGATAAATAAAAGCGGAAATCAGATACGACTTTTGGATCCAGTCCTGTCATCATCAACGACCGTCTCATCCTCGGCCCCAGCTTTGGAATGTGTGCGCGAACTGGAAGCATATGTCGTAGACTCATTTTCGTCGAATAAGACTTCTTCCTCGTCTCTGATTCGTGGGCCCTGCTGCGATCCCGACCTACTCCTGTGGGAAGACTTCGCCCTCCTGTGTTGTTTCCCCGTACGTCCAGGTGCTCTGACGAACTCGGCCATGCCAGAAAGAGAACCGTTGCCAGATTTGTGCGCCCGAAGAGGAACACGGTAAAAGTCTTCAATCTCTTCCTCTTCAACTCCCCCTAACGCAGTCTCGTAGGCGTGATTTATCGAGTTACCGTTTGCTGCGGTTGCTCTAGAAAGAGGAAGGGATCGGTATGAACCCTTGCGAAGGTGTGAGGCATAGGAATATAATAGAAGAGCAAAGTAGATCTGTAAAGGTGTGAGAAGAAAATAAAAGACTTGATACAGCGAAGTAAGACCTTGGATAACCAAGAGATGAAGATAATTGCCGCAGCGGTGCCTTTCTCGTGATTCCAGATTTCCATTGCTGCTGCTTCACGCTCTTCCGGAGTCAGAGTGTTTGTTACATTTCCAACCTCGATTATGTATTGTTGTGCCGGGGAATTGACTGTCCGGCTCCCGTCGTGTGAAGTGTATATCCACCACACGACAGCGAAAAATACGGTCCACGATGTCGAGAATATGTGGTCGGCGAAGAACAGATGGGCAAAATATAAAGTCTGTTTTGGATCCTCCTGGAGGATGTTCAGAAATCGTCTCAAATTGAAGACATCTGACACACCTCTTTGACTGCCCGCAAACCCCAGACCAAGCCAACGAGAGCAACAACAGAGTATAGATATAAGCTGAACTGTGCGAAGGTGCCCCCTGAACCCGTGGCCATCGCAATCAGACCATAGACACCCGCCACCTTGTTCAAAAGCTTGATATATATATATAAGCTGCTGTCAGTTGAGATGACAAACTGTGGGCACACACAGCAAAAAGGAGCGCCATTGTTACGCCTGTCTTGAGGTCGAGAAAACCAAGGAACGACGAAAGCGGCCAGAGGCGCCATTCTGGGCGAAGCATGAGTTTCATTTGGGCAGATCCCACCGGATACGCGGGAACTGAGAGAAGGGCCCTTGCTTATGTAAGGGCATGATAATTTGGTTTCCATCCCCTGCTTAAGGGACTTACATTCCCTTACTCCTATAATGGCCAACTATTTTTCGAATCATTCTCAGTCCCGTTTCCTAGCGAATAGCGTATCCTCACAGCCCCAGTCTGCCAACACCTCTCAGCCCACTCCATCACGTTCACGTCTGCCGTCATCAAAGCACTTTTCTACTTCTGTTTCGACTGCCGCCACTGCGGAACGTTCAAAGGAAACTTCTCCAAATAACACCTCTCCAAGAATTACAGCTGTGCATCCACTCAGAAACACGTATGTTCGTATTCTTCTTCGTGTCAAGCCCGCTCTGGTTTTGATTTCTATCTACAGATGGGTATTTTGGTTTCGCCAGCAACGCACACCTGGTAACAAGATAATAAATTATGAAGACGGAATCAAGAAGATTTCTGCTTTCAGTTCTGTGAGCCATCACCGCTTTATGAAAGCGCTGCGAACTCAACTTTATAAGGCGGAATCATTCTGGTCTTTGTGGACACATCTTTCGCCTCCATCTGCCCTTATCCCTACCACAGATTACCTCTTGTTCCATAATGGCATACGTCGACCTGTATGGGAAGACCCTCTCAATCTCTCTGGCGGAAAGTGGATTATCCGTTTGAAAAAGGGCGTTGCCGATCGGATATGGGAAGACCTCGTTCTGGCTATCATTGGTGACCAGTTCGACGAGTGTCGTAATGTCGAAGAACATGAAGTTGCGGGGAATTGGGAAGACAAGAGTGATGTCAGCGGATCTGAATGGCCAGAGATTTGTGGGTGCACGATTAGCGTTAGACAGAGCGAGGACATCATAAGCCTCTGGAATAGGCTGGATGCAGACCCAAAAGTTCGTGAGAAGATAAGGTTTGTTTTACTACTAGTTGCTGTGAGTGTCGTGTTGACATGAGACGACATCGATAGGGATACCATGAGGAAAGTGCTCAATCTTCCCCCATCTACTATTATGGAGTACAAGTCCAACAATGGTGAGTACGTATTGTGTAGTTTGTTAAAAGGTGCGCTCAGGTGTCATCGTAGATTCGATGCAGGACAAATCGAGTTTCCGCAACTCTGCAATTGATCGGTCCACGATGTCATCATGAATGAGATCCTGGTGTTGCAGGCTGTGATGAACCTCCTTCGTTTCTTTGGGCTTTATCTTTTGTATGTATTGTGCTCTGTCGACAAGTTTTTGGTTTTCAACTTTTTTGAGCAGTGCCTTGATATTCCGTCATGTGATCGTATATTTCGATTAGATACTAAAGTAGTGTTGTCATCTCTTGATGAGCCCTCATTTTGTTCGCATCGGAGTTGCCTTGAGAACTTGTCTCCTAACTTCTAAGCCCCTCTTGTTTGCACCTAGACCCTTGACAGCATTTCAATCACTCCAGTGCAGAGCTATGTCTGAAGCACAGAAAACAGAGCAGGAGTGGCAGGTTATCTTGACCCCCGAACAAGTATACTTTGCACTACAATACATTTCTGTCGATGCTGAAACAGTGTACACCAATAGTTCAAAGTGCTGCGGAGGAAAGGGACTGAGCCCCCTGGTACTGGAGAATACGACCACCATTTCGCCGAAGGAGTCTATAATTGTGCGGGCTGCGGAACTCCCCTGTACAAGAGTTCCACCAAGTTCAACGTACGTTGCACGCAAAGTTCTTATATTCTGCTTTGCTAAGATAATCTTAGAGCGGCTGTGGTTGGCCTGCCTTCTATGATGGTGATTTTCTGGCTGCTATAAGTATGTCGCAGGGACTGACATCAGCATCCACATCGCACAGCCATTCCTGGTGCTGTCTCCAGACACGAGGATAGGTCATTTGGAACGACACGCACCGAAATCGTCTGCACAGCGTGTGGCGGTCACCTTGGACATGTCTTCAAAGGCGAGGGCTTCAAGACTCCTAGTAAGGTTTTGACATAATCTTTGCAACCTCTGCTGACAGAGGCTCATAGCGGATGAAAGGCACTGTGTTAATTCGATCTCGTTAAAGTTCCATACCAGTCAGAAGTCCATGTGTTAGGTAACTTGATCAGGACTTTTTCCCGCATAAACATTATCTATGACCTTCGCTTACATGGGGAGGAGTAGTGATCATCACGTATTTGTGTAGATATTACTGAAAGTTCTTGCAAGCCGTCTGCAGTATTGCATAGGAAATAACTGTATGGTGCAAGATCTGGCATAAAACAAGAGAGCAATCCTAATTGATATCAAAGTTCGTAAGTGGTGTCCAAACGTGCAAAAATGCGCCAAAGGGTAGACTAGACGAGCAACTACAGATCTTGCATACTGGCCTCGAGCTCTGCCAACTCTTGCTGAGACTTCTTCCACTTGGCTTCCGCTTCCTAGAAGATTGCATATGTCATGATCAAAACATGTTCGCGCGATAAAGGGATAAACAACGCACCTCATACTTCTTCTCCCATGCGTCACGCTCCTGCTCAGCCCGCTGGACTTGGCGTTCAAAATGCTCTGCTTTGACATCTACCTGGCGTAGCCTAATCGCGAGCAAGATCGAGGTTCGATGATCAATCAGTCGAAACGTAGGGTAGACGCGCAGCGATCGACACGTACCTCTCGACTGTTTCTTTGAGGGTTTTCTCCGCCGCATCCAGCTCCTCTTCCAAAAGCTGGACCTTTCTTTGCAGTAGCTCGCTCGTCTGTTTTGATTGTTCGCTCTCGGCTGAAGCAGTCTTGTGAGTAGCGAGGCTTTGTTCTGCTTTCTCCAGCTCGGCATCCGAAACACCGAGTCTGTGCTGTAATGACGATATCTCTTGTTCCTTCTCGAGAACCAACTGTTCGTATTTCTTGTTCTTTGCCTCGGCCTCCTCAGCGCGAGCAATCGCGTTGTCTGCATCGAGGCGCAGCTGGTTCATTTTCTGTGCGATCGTGATCAGAGATAGAACGTCTGTCGCCTGAAAATACATGCCTCTTTGATTCTTTCAGTCATCGTAAAGCGTCTTAAGTTCAATCTGTTCGTGAGCTGCTGGTGGTCGATTCGAGGTTGATCAGAATCGGTTGTTCTTTGATATGGTGTTTGATTACGTAATCGACACTATAGTAAGGAAGAAGCTCAAAGTTTGCACGATCCACTGGCAATTGCGATATGTACATCGAGTCCCTTTCTGATGAACTGTTTTTCAGGATTTCTGTATGTTTTCTATTTCTCCTTTATTTTGACCCACTTTCCGTATGACTATTCCTTCTTTATGCCACTTTAATATCATCTTGCACTTATATCTTAAACCTCCTCCTTTTGTTCACTCCCTCGTAGAATCAACAGCGGTTTGTTTCTTCTAATTACCAGAACTCTAAGTCTTCCGCTCTCGTCTCTCCTCAAGTTATCTCGGCGCTTACCTCATTGTAAATATTCAGGTTTCTAACAAAGTTCGATTCGACCACTACTCTATGGCATTGGTAACAACCTTCTGGTACTCTAGACTTCAACGTTCAACGTTCAGCTCCTCTACTACACAGCCTCGTCTTCTCAATCCCCACGCAAGCCTATCTCCCTCATCCCACTCCTATCGACTGCGCTCAGCTCGCCGGCAATTTGGATCCGAATGTATTCCGCCGATGGATCGAGACCACGTTCCAGGCACCGAAGCAAATGCTTCCGCTTCGGCTAATCTCACACCAGAAGTGCCGTCTCACCCACAACCAGATGATGCTGCAGAACAGCCTCCTCGAGGTCATGACTGAGGTTGTGCGTCGTCCTGCCTACCCTCCTGACCAAATGCTTCCCACGGCCATCACGTCAAACTCGACGCACCATCTTCAATTGGAAACACGGTGAAGAAACGCATAATTTAGTTCCATTGTGTCTCCTTCCTTGAAGACAAGGTCCTTTACGTCAGACTTCCCAAAGACGGTATATACCCATCAAATGGTTCAACCATCTCGAACGCTCGGGCTCCTGACTCCTCCACAGCTGGAACGACTCCTCGTTGTTTTCAGAAAGTAGTTCTTCGACCCAAGCTTCGTTCAGACCGCCGAACTCAAGCTTGACACGTTCAAACAGATCAGTTCCGCTTCATCGGCTTCATCGAGCTCGCTAGTCATCTTGATCTGACAGAACAAACCAAGATCACCCGCTTCATGAAAGGCCTCAAGTCTTCCGTCGAAGAACACCTTCGTTGACCGCCCTCTGCCAACTCTTGAAGACCGGGAACCCATTGCCATCTCTATCAACGCAATATTAATGCAAGATGGAACGTTGTCTCGAGATAGGCAAGAAGGATATTCTCATTCCATCACTGAATATTATAATCATTTCTAGTACTCTTACTACCTCCGCCACCACCTCCTCGACCTCTGACGTCGTCCCTATGGACGTCGACGCCCTTACGACTGGTTCCGAGTCCTGAGGACTCTCACCCCACCGAACGCGAGGATCGCATCAAAAACAATCTCTGCCTCTACTGTGGCAAGGACGGACACAAACTGCAGATTGTCTCAAGCGCAAGGCAAAGCATGGGGACTCGGGAAAAGCCAAGCCAAAGACCAACTACGTACTTAGCTCCAGGGTCTTCGGCGTTGATGGACGGAACTAAGTTGTTTCCCCGTCGCCGCGTTAAGCAGGAAGTTCCTCAGTGACACTACTAGCGAATGGTCAGCCAGTCGACTCTTGCACTAAGGCCCTGCTGCCTGATCATATCTGTTTAGCCACTCATAATAGTAATCACTTTTTATTACAGTTACTCTTTCATTTCCCTCTAGAAAGAGAGTTGACATATGCATTCATTGAGAGTGGCGCAACCTGGCTCCCATAATTTCCGACACCTTTTCATCTCGACATTCTCTCCCTTGTGCTTCTAAACCATTTCCCATTAGCATCTATGCAGTCGACGATCACCTCTGGTTAAAAAGAAAAAGTGTCGATCGTCAGACAAGAAACCCACTACAGAGTAGCGGGAATACGATTCCCAGATACTCGGCGCTGAAATATATGCCTACTCAGAATGATTATTAAAGAGGATGGATATGATATTGTTTCTCCAGTGTATCTCTCTTGTTCAACGCAGTTTAGCCATTTGCTAAGTTGTTCTACTCTTCTTACCGCCAAAGCTATACTGTCTGCAACACGGTCAATGGGGTAAAAGTTCGAAGTACAACGACGCGTACCTACTACCTGTCGTTGACGCGGATAGGGCGTCGTGTCTCGTCACATTTTTCGGTGAGAGCCTATCAGGAAAACGGGAGGTTGTATGCTTTTGGGAGCTCTTATTTGGCCAGATAATCAAGTTAAATCAACCAACCGTTTTGCGCGTCAGCTTCCTTTCGCCGCGCCGCGCCGTTCTCCATCTCCATTCGAAGTCTATCCAAAGACTGTTTAGACATATAAAACCATACTTACAGAAAGTACCTGAGACTGCCAATTGCTGCGCGGTTTGCGCGAGCGAGCAAAGACAATATTAAATCACAGAAATCGTCGTCATGTATTGAAATGGTTATTAGAGAGAACTGGGATGGTTGGAAACATACAAAACTCGCTCATCACCACGCCTGAAATAGGGGGGAAATGGTATCGACGCGCCTGTTGTTATCATGACCGTGAGAACCTGGAGCGCTTGCTCAATCGAGTCAATGATTTCCAGGAGCTCTTTATTAACCATCTGCCAACCCCCACTCCCCACTAGAGATCATCGGTATATTTTATGGCTGCTACTGTGCCTCAAGAAGGTACGAAATCTCCATAATTTACACAGATTTCCTCAGACTCATTACATCGTCATGTCCCCAGAACTCCCTATTCTCGAGGCAGTAATTAAGTGCGCATCTTCCCTGATTGGATCCATCGCTCCTCCTTCGTTGACACACAATCACAGTATCCGCAATAGACTGACTGCTCTCAAGAAGAATCGTGCCGAATATGTCAAGGCTTCTGATGTCAATTCACTCTACCAGGCGGTTGTTAAACAAGGTACAATTGGGTGATACGCCAGCCATTATACTACTAATCCTTTCCTAGTGACTAAACTTAACGATGTACGTGACGACACGACCACCTACAATAATCGCCTGGACACTACCCTCGCCGACGTCTTCAGTCTCCTGTCTTTGTTCTACCTTACAATAGGCAAGACCAAAGATACTCTTGGAACTTACTGTCAGATAGCCTCGATGAAAGTAAGTGATCTCGGACTTTCCGCGCGTTCATTCGATCGTGTACCCACCAAGTTAATCGCTTATGGCGTTTGATCACACAGCAAATTCTCAATCATATGAACGAATCTGCCATTTATAACGATGCTGACCTTGCACCATTTCATCGACGGTTGAGTGAACTTCGGAACATCATCCAACATGACAAAGAACAGGGGAAACATCCGAAACCATTGATCAAGCTTCTCGAACGACAATTGAACGAATGCGGTCTGTACACTTCCTATTATAATCACCCAGATCTAATCTGTCTCACATCACAGAGGCAATCGTACGGACACTTCAAGAGTCTTTGTCGGTCCTCCCAGTCGAGCTTGTCCCAATCCATCAGAAACTTGTCACAATCCGTCGACAATTGGTGGCGCTTGCAGCCAAGGAAAGCTCCCACAAAGCCGAACTTAAACCACTACAAGAAGAGCTTCGGAAGATAGAATCGTTGAGTACCTCTCTTTAAGTCTGTCTACATCGTTTTCCTCCAGCCAAAACCTTTGAGTTCACGATCACTAACTTCACTACTTCATATACATAGGGCGCGCGTAGATGGCAACTTCCTAGGACCTGGTGGAATAGTGCCGACTTCGCAAGCGCTATGTTCTTCCCTGCTTGAAGAATGCTTTGAGATCTCTCAAGAAATCAAGGCGAACGAGGAGTCGAAACATGTTGCTTCGTCATTGAAGCCGATATTTGATCGGTTGTCTGAACTTCGCACCGAGTTAGAAAGCTTGGTGTTGACGCACAGGTGGTCTCTTAGAGAAACTGACCTGTTCAACTATTCTTTAAGTCTACAGGAAATTGACAAGATGCGTGTTGATGGCAAATTTGTCGACTCTGAGGGCAATCGGCCACCAGGACAATACGTTAGTGTCCTAGTCCGTGCTGAGGAGAGTGTTCTAATGTACTCACCAACAGGTATTGTTGTACCTGCTCAGGCGATGTTATGGCTTGATATACCGCCTGTTATCTTCTAGTGAGCCGGTGTCGGAGGAATTAATGCCAATAGTATGTAGCATTTGATCCCGACGTGAATTCGTTGTGCTCATGTTTGATTCAGGCAAATAAGTTGTCGACCGTGAAGAAATGCCTCAATGAAGTCTTGAAATATGGTGGACCATTCTCTGCTCGGGATCTATATCCGGTGCGTGTCCTGCCTTTTGTTAGCCTATTTGTATCTCGAGAAATGTGTCGATGATATACTAAATCTATCATTCGTTTTCTTGCCTTGATTCCGTGACTTGGACTGCAGTATCAACTTGCCCTTTTCCAAATCGACTCCATGCGCCAAGATGGAAAGTTCATAGGGGTAGATGGGACTATCCCTGAGGGACAGGGTATCCTAATGGCCCACCTAAACGAATGCCACGAGCTTGTTGAGATGGTGTGTTCATAGTTGTACATCTGTTTATGCCCCAGTTGACATTTGACAAGCTTAAGGAAGCAATGGAAGAGGCCGATGATGACGATGACGATGACATCGATGACGATGAAGATTATGATGAGGATGAGCAACATGATGAAGAAGGCTTTGCCAAAGAAAAGCAGCATTAGGCCCACGAGATGAGCTGCATTCCCTGTCTTTAAATATATTCCTTCTACCGTTTTCCTATCTGCCACCCAGCCTAGCACGCCATAGAGGCGAATTTCGAATAATGTACAATTCGGAGGGCATTTAATATTAACCGAGTCTGAATATGATGCTTATGCTACGATGGTTTCTAAGGAGGTTGCGTCAATGAACCAGTGTGCTGGAAGTGGCTAGTCAACAGGGACACGACATCTGCTTTCGTTGCCATTCCCGTCAGGTTGCCAGATTGTGTGAACAATACTTGACGTAGATTCTGTACTGCATAAGCAGGCGTCATGGAAGGCTCAATTAAACGTACTAGTTTTTGGAACATATTTACGACCAGCTCCTGAGGAACATCTTTGCGAAGCTGAAGGATGGCCTCTTCAAGGCTTGCAGAGAAATCGATCCTAGCAGTATCGGACAAAACAGACTCTCGGTGAGAGAAAGAGCACTTTCTTGCATTATCGGAAAGACCGTCAGACGACAACGTGTCTGTATTCTATTTAAGAACAGCACACAAGAAATTATTTGCCAACCTACCCAAAACTGCCTTAATTTTTGTGCGAGTAGCAAATCCGATCAGATGAGTGCCGCGAACCACAGGAAAACCATTGAAGTCGTATTCTTCTAAAAGGGCAGCTATCTCATCAGAGCATCATTAATAGTGGCATCAAAGGGACGAATTTGCAAACATACCGAGAGCACCAGGAGACAATTCCTCGTCGTTGATCATCACCAATTCATCGAAGGACTTCATGACATCAGCCCCAGTTTCACCCTTGTCGTGATAAGTGAACGGAGACAGCCAGGGATATTGACGCAAAGCAATCCAGACAGGGTAAATGCCATCCTTACTTATCGCATCACCCACCCATTTTGATGTCATGACACAGATCATGATAGGTAGGACGTGCGACAGAGCTCCGGTCAACTGAGAAAAAAGACATGAATACATGTCGCAAACATGATAACGGTAGAACGGCCTGATACCTCGAAAACGATAACCACCAATGATACTGAAACAAATATTAGCTTATTCTGTTAGAAATTAGACGCGATAAAAGCTTACTTGTCATTCGGGTGACGCCACCTAACATAGCAGAAGCGCCGAGGACTGCATAGAATCCCGGGGATATGCATCTCTCAGAGGGGTCAGGAGGACAGGAGAGAAAAATCCAAGCACTTGGGTATGCACGATATAGGCCCTGCCTGAAAGACCACCGTTGAGAGTTACTGACGATGATTGCGACGGGGAACATACGTGAGTAATCCAACTGCACGACCCAGACATGCACCAATCGCGATTGTGGGCAAGAATATGCCAGCGGGAATCTAGAATCACCATGGTAATTAAGGCAAGTAAAAGTAAAGGTGATATCGACTCCGACCATCATACCGAAGGTCCAAGCAGTAAGGACAATCTTTATCACAGAAGTCAAAATCAGCAAGAATACATTTTCCCACATTGCTGTTGGACTACAGAAAATTCAACATCAAAAGCGGAAAATGATGACTCTCAACTGACTTGCAAAGACCATGGTAGTCGGGTTTGGTGGGGTCACATTCCTGGAATAGGTTGGCAACTAATTCGGAAGCAGGTACTCTGCAAGAAAGGTAGGCTCTTAAGGGAAGGAAAAGAGTCATTGCCGTCACTCACCTTGCAAAAACAACCTAAATCATGTAATTCTGTGAGAGAAGGTAGCCAACACCAATGAACCAGTTCGCACAAGATAACTTATCGAAGCAGTCACGGCGCTGGCACAAACAACCTCCAAAACTGGCCAGTCGTTCAGATAGCTGTTGCGCCGATATAATGCAATTTCAACATTTAATCTAATTAATAAGGCCCCGAGAATGCCCTGTCCTACGTCGGTATATGAGGTCCCGAAACAAAATCTGCAACGTACACCGATGATAGCAAGACCGAGCCACGGAATCTAATTTTATGTGATGAGAAATCATGTGGAAAAAAAAGTTGCGTACAAGCTCAAAGGCACGCCAAACGTCAATAGTGTTGTTGACCTATGAATTACGTCAGTCAGGAGGGGTTGGAATACAACTTATTCATACCTGGAAAAGAACAAGCTTTGCTGTTCCGAATGGATTGACCCATTGCAAGGAGACAGCCGCGATAGCGGAGGCTACGAATGCTCTCCACATTACGTCCGTTTCACTGGCAAACGTGTCCAATTCTATATGAAAGCGGTCAGGGTTACTTCCGGTGAAATCGTTATCTCTTACCTTCTAAACCAAACAGAACACCTCCAAGAGGGCTACCGAACGCGACAGAAACACCTGCAGCGGCAGCGGCAGCTAGAAGTTTCCGCTTTTGTGCTGTATGTTCAGGGGCGTTCCGGAGTTTACATTAATGTCATAGTAATAGATAGGTAATTACCTTCATTCTGACGAAATTGGCTGAACAAACGAGAAAGTCCGAATGCCATGCAACATGCAACGTGAACAAGTGGTCCCTTGTTGAGAGGTTAAAGTGGAAGTTAACGATGACTTGTCATATAACTGACTTCTTTTCCCAAAGAGAGTCCGGAAGCGACAGCCAGCGCAAGACCAACAGCCTTGATAAGGAGAGTCCATGGTGAAAGAAATGCATCAAACACATAACCTCCGAGAATCTAGACAGGTTTATAGTCACCTGGAAAGCTTACACTCGAACGACACAACATACTGCTTTTATTTCTGGGACTGAATACGGGGAAATAGTCAATGGAAAATCATATAATGAGGGACTCTGAGAGCTGACTTCCAGTATGGAATGCGCTATGAAGGAGATAAGTCAGGGATCACTGAATGTGAAAGATGAAAAGCTCACTAAGGGGCGTAGGTCACAACCAGAAGAGATGCGCTCCCAGCAAATGCAATCTAGAACTTTGAGTATCAAGGCATTATCAGGTTATCCCAATGCTCACAGCGAGAACAACATAGATGAAACACTGGAGTAATGACTGGCCAAAAATAGACCGTATATAGAAGAATTCACTCCATGTGAGCCAGTCCGTACATTTTTCACCCGCTGAGGAGTATAAGTTTTATGGCGAACAGTCCAGGAATGGAAACCAACGCACGATCCAGGCCACTACAACACGCGACCTGATTATAGAAGAACCCGTAAGAGCAATGCCCCTCTCGTATATCCCCAAGCCTATTGTGAGGAGCAGCTGCCGATATACGATAGCGCAAGACACGTCGCGACGTACCACTTAACCAACACATCCAGCCATGCGCCAGCAATTCCAATTCCCATACCAGCTAGTATGACGACGAGCCATAGACGCGACGATTCTAGCAGAGGCAGAAGAAGCCCGCGTACACCAGCTTGTGCTTTTAATGCATGGAATCGTTCACGTTCTACTGCCTCTTCGTGAAGCCAGTCGATTGAGCTGCCGTCTTTGTAGCGTCGAGAGAGTTTTGTAGTATCTAGTAGACGGCCGTCTTCTGTCAACTCATAGAACTCTTCATCTGCAACTGGGTGACCATTCCGAGATGGATACATATCTGGGTCGAGGCAGACAGTGACGAAGGTGAAAAGTAAATTGAGTGGTGATGTATGTAATTGTATGCAAGTTTACTCCATTCTTATTCTTCGCCGTGATGTCTCTCGTCAACACCACTAATGCGATTCCTGGACCATCGAGGCCTCTCATGTCGGCCCATGGCGATGATAACGTGCAATCTATGTCGAACATTCTCCTCACACCGTTGAATGAGCTACAGGCCCTTGCACACACCCTGTTCCTGTCTCTCTCACCAACCCAAACCAGACCGCCACCTCCCCCCACTCTTACCGAATTTTTGGAGTGCGACAAGGCACTGTCATCTGCAGTAAATCTAGCACATAAACATCAGATAAAACAGCGCAGGATCGATGGGTTGGAACACGAGATCTTGGAACTCGAAGCGCGATGGCGTGAGATTGCATCGGCGTTGGAGGGAGGCAAAAGGGAGCTTGAGGAAATAATTGAAGAGGGAGAAAAGAGGATCAAAGCCATAGAACTTGCGAAGAAAGGTGTGTACATGATGATTGCTTAACTTTAGTAGATGCTTGACTGGCTTTCAGCGGCCATACCATATCCCGAATTACTGGCGTATGCTCAGAGTATCAGCGCGTTCACATCTGCACCACCAAACATGCCGGATCTTACCACTCCAGGGCAGCCTCGATTATTCTTTCCGCCATTTCCGAACGAAGAGAAGATGCGTCGCGGTCGTCTCAATGCGGAGGCACCATTGGGGCTTCTTGGAGAAACACATTCAGTGGGCAGGCGTAAGATATGTAGCTTTCCTCACTTATTTTTATTGAGATGGTATGTTTTAGCTCCAACTGCTTCTCCCAACGATCTGGATCAACGTGGCGGAAACGTATATCGGCAAGATATACGTGCTCCACAACCGCAATTCTTCGACTTGGATTTGGATCTAAATCCAGATTTATGATCAAGCCTGCAGTCGAATTCCTGTTTGTCTACATACATACTCATATCCCAAGAAATGGAATTTCGCACTACTGTCGCCTATTATAGTTGGAACGAACATTATATACGTAGGTTGTAATAACTTTACTTCATTTCACTTCGATATCTTAACTTGTCACTCACAGGGTGACTGTATTCGATTCCTTACTAGAAGAATTCCCGTTGTGGCAGATACAGGTGTCCGTTCTCATGACCAACGTTAACGAGGTTACATCAGTGCTCGTACCTTCATTTTCGATATCATCCCATGAAAAACTTCAACATTGCGATGTCTACACCCTCTTTCAAGTTGCGATTACAAGCAGGGATCTTGAGTCCCCGGCCGAATCCTTCATTTACAGTACGATCTCGTTCGACGATTTCACGCCGGGTGATCACATCCTTGCGCCACAGACTGTCCCCATCCTTCCACCCTCCCTTACTTCAACAAGACTCCCCTGGCCCGACATCGCACGCAGATACCAGTCGAGAACATCTACTGTACTCTCCCGATGCTTGATGTTTATTTCCTGGGACAGTGGGGCACTGTCAGGTTGAGAAGGCGAAGGAGTGGTTTGCAGATGAGCTTGTCATGTCGGTGATGTCCGCGGAATTTGACGGTAGGTGGTATGTATGTCTTCTACTTTGGGTGTCTCGGATGTTGGCATATTAATCTTCAATTTTCTAGAGTGAATTGCATGCAAGTGAGGTTTCGTGTTCTTGTAAGCCTTAAGGCCTAAGGACTTATATAAGGCCTGAGGTGTGAGGGTGTAAAGTCGTCGAGTCTGAATGGTGAGGGTGGTATGAAGTCCATCACTTACATACTTGTGGCTGTGCCCATTTACCGAGGGTCTGACCGGTCAATAGTAACTCTAACACACATTCACTGTTGCATGAGTCGCAAAGTTCAATATGCTGCCGAGTTGGGCATTCAAGCCTTTGTGTGGTGGCTGATTGGGTCGGTGTATTCTTGGCATCCATTCATACTCACTCAAACGTCACCTTCTGGTCAGATACGGCTGGTACGCCATGACCTTCAATGTCAGCAGTGCGTGACAGATGGGCATTTCAGTCCTGCGAAGAGCCCTGACTGACATCCTCGCCCTTTAAGTTGGCTGGCTCATGCTACGACACGAGAAGTGGTTGTGGGGAGGTAAGACGTGGACCTACGTCTGCCTAACTAACCCTTACATATATGTACTGAACGGACCCCCTTTCCTACCCAAAGGCGCATATTTGGCTATTACTAATGTTCTCGCATTTTCGGTGGCCGCGATATATTTCCTGCTTTGTCGAGGTCGGAGTACGCACAGCGTACCTCATTTCTCTCTCCCCGATCTGTCCGTGTTGACAGAACCATACGAATGCATCAACTGGCAGGGTGATTTGGCTATATGTACGAAAGGAGAGTGTAGTGGCGCGTGGAAGCCCCCCAGGACTCACCATTGCTCTGCTTGTGGTGTCTGTCGCATCGGTTTTGATCATCATTGCCCTTGGGTGCGTTCGTCGCGCTGCAGCCCTAACCATATTTGAAATTGACACTTGTGCTAGCTTGGAAATTGTGTGACCTTGGGGAGGATGAAGCTTTTCTTGTGCCTCTTATATCTTGTTCCTGCTACTGTTACCTTCGCCTTAGTGCCCTTTGTCAAGCCTCTCTCGTGCCATATTTCTTTAGCGCTGGAAGTGTCCAGAAACGACCCCTGGACGGTTCAGAACTGGTGGGGTTGGTATGGCTCGTGGATTTTTTTCGGTGGACCTTTTGGCCGGTGGTTCTGGGGAATAGTCTTGGGCTTCAGGATTTTAGAGTCTCGAATCGGTTGGGACCATAATCTACCTGGCGAGGTCATCGAAAAGCCTCATCTGCGACTCCTTGTCCTAGTTCTCTGTACGGCTTCAATTTCGTTATTTGCTCTGGTAGGTTATTTTCAAGCGACACCCATATGGTTTCAGTATAATCAAGTGTTCATCAGGGTATAGCAATCATGATGACAAGAGCCATTCTCCTGGGAACTACCTCTGTTGAGGCTCTGAGCCAGCGCTTCGTTCGCAACGGTCAAGATCTGTTGAGACCACCCATCACACTCGTTTGCATCCCGGATGCGGGATCAAGACGACGTGTACACGAGCTCCTCAAGGGTGAAAAAATATATGATTTAGGAATCAAACATAACTGGCGGTCGCTCTTAAAAGCACCACTATATCCCACGGAATCCCGGTGAGCTTGTTTCACATTACATATCATTCACCGAATCATTATCATACAAAGCATTTACTCATGGCCGAAAGTGAATCCCGTCGTCCTCCAACGACTACGCGAATGGCGACCCGAAGTTGATCTTCAATTCTCGGGCACATGTCAAGCGTCATATTACAAGAGAAATATCAAGGCGCGGTTCCTGCAACGACTTTGAGGAAGCTTTTTGTTATAATCGCAGATCCATACCTTGATTACCGCATCCAGTTGCCGGCCAATTTGCAGCAGTTTCCCCGCTGAGGCATGCTCCATTAAAGAGGGCACTACCATCGCTACCTGACCATTGGCTACATGATACTTCCGTGAAGGTCCCTGTCAGTGCTCCATGACCCGACGGGAAAAATGCTCCTGCACCACCAGTATCCTGGCAAATATCGAAACTACGTAACATACAACTATTATTGTCACAACATTGACAAACCGAGCGCTGACTTACTGGAATTGCTTTCCGTGTTGATTGCTGGGGTTGCTTTGGGTTTGCCCACACCATTCCTAGAGAGTTGGAGGGGGGATTTAGCGTGATGCCGTTGTCAACAGGAGCTTGCAAGTCTTACTTGATTTCCACTGACTGGGCTAAATAATCGTCAGTGATCGCTTCCTTGCAGACATCCAATGGGAACGTACCATAGATCTGTAACTTTCACCACAATAGATTGGAAGGGTCCAGTGAATGAGGGAGAGAACGGATCTGCTGTTCCGGTGATAGCAAAACAACGACCACATGCATCACCGGCACCCAACCCTGGTGGCGCACCATATGCAAGCTGATTCATGGCCGCAGTGAATCCTGAAGCCGACTTTCCACAAGCTGGGATATTTCTTTAGCGTTGCCTCTCACGAAACCATTGACTACTTTACCCGGTGCGCTGCATCCACTATAGAAGGTGAAGGAAGCTTGCCCAGAAGGACTCTGCAAATAACCACCAGTTGCTCGGCTTTCGAGAGCAATTGCACTCGCGCTTGCAGCGCCCAATGCAACGAGAATCAGTGAGAGCATGGCTTAGTTGTTGTGACTGCTTCTCAATCTTCCGCATTTTGTACCTTTCTTTCTTCGCTTATACCTCGGCATTCTATTCCTACACAACAACATCGAACCTTCCGTATGATCAGGCCACGGTTATAACCGTCAAGGTCACTCAACTATTTTGACATGAAAACCCAGAGATCACCCTGCATCATTATAAAGAAGCATGGTTCTTATACTTATCTACCTGAACAATTATTCGAATACATTGGTTTTGACGAAGGGTATTTATCACATGTCCAAGACACGGGGCTTAAACGTTGAACATTCGAACAACTCACTGAAACTTTTCCAAACAATGACTTGCTGCAGGCTGAGGAAAAGATTTCGGCCCCGAGCGATAACAATCTTCATTGACTCATTCTACCGTGTACAAAGCGTTGAGAATCACTGCAGTACTACTACGCAAACTACAGCATGATTTCCTATTGACGTCTATTCAAGTTCAATAGTTCAATTGGACTCTCGGCAGAATCATAATAGTCTAGAGTTTGCCTTGAACACCTTCATTGCACCGATCCTTCCGCCAATCTTCCGAATTCAGCCTTCCGAAGCGTACTCCTTTCCCCATGCCGGTTGTTTCTCGCACCCGCCTCTTTCCAATTTCTCCTCAGAAGCTGACTTCTACACCATTGTCAATCCTTGATGCCACAGTCGTGCGGTTCTCACCATCGGCGGGTGTATGGATTTTTAAAGATGCTCCCTCTGTCGAAGACCTATCAGTCAGCCTAAAGATAACCCTTGACGCATACCCTCAATGGTCAGGTCAGCTTCAGTGGGCACCATATAATCCCAACGGCGACCATACTGAACGTTTTCAACGTCTGATGCTTGCATATGGTACTCAAAACGATCCCGGGGTTGAATTCATTATCGCCACATCTCCCCGTTTGGCATCATCTTTTGCTGGTAACCCCGTAGATGGGTGTACAAATGCTAGCGATCTTCTTTTCAATGAACTTATAGACTCTGCAACTCCTTTGGCACTTCATGATGCCGTGACTTACGCTGGCTTACCTTCTTTGATCGTTCAAATTACTACGCTAGCAGATGGCAACGTAGCAATTGGGATCAAGTTCGCCCACCCGGTAGCAGATGCACATTCTCTACTTCAGTTCACCAACGATTGGGCAGCTGTGTCACGAGCTGTTCGAAGGCACGAGCCTCCACCCATGCTTTCTCCAGTTTTCGATCCGTTGTTGATAGATCGTGCAGCAGCTGGAGATATCGATGCCTCTCGTCCCTCACCATCCATTCTCGAGTCAGTACGAGGATTGCCTCTACATCGCTATGATTGCTGGAATTCTAAACCCAATTGCCCCCCATTCTTTGAACTATTAACGGCTATCCCACCAGAGGTGGAATCAGCAGTGAGCCATTTTGGACAACCTATTGACTGGACGGACTGGGATTACACCGCACCCGTCTCATACTACTTGGTCCAGTTTAGCCCCGAGGAGTTGCATGCGATGTGGGAAGAGGCAAATTCATTTTCCTCTGTCAGCCATCTCGATGCGCTTCTGGCCCACATCTGGAGTCTCATTATACGTGCCCGGAAACTCGACGGTGAATATCACTTGGACGTGACATTTGGATTCAGAAATCGTCTCAATCCACCTTTACCTACATCCTTTCTCGGCTCTCCTGTCATTCTGACAGACGTGACGGCAACCGCCCAGGATGCAGTTGATCATAAATTAGGGCCCATGGCCGCTCTAATTCGTTCTTCTCTAAATGCTTTCAATGCATCCACCCTACCAGCGCTTCTCCACGAGCTAGCCTTCGAAGTTAGCCCCTTACGTACGTGGAGTGCATTCTTCGGCTCACGCAACACAATTATCACGTCCTGGCTCAATGACCAGCTGCCCATGCGTGATATGGACTTTGGAACAGGACCTCCAGCTCTTGTGGAAGCTATCATGCCAAGTACGGATGGATGTGTTCAAGTCATGGAAACAAGTCCAAGAGGTCATGAAGGGAAAGGGTGGTACGAAAGTGGGGCAACTCTTTCTCTTCACTTCAGAGATGACGTGATGCAAAACATCTTGAGGGATCCAGCATTGAGGAAGTATCGACAATGAGCAAAGTCTATGTACAAGACTTGTATTTTCTTTTTGCGAGCCGTTGAATGGAAAGATACGAGAATCCTTGAAACGTCTAAGGGCGATTCTCGAGACATCGGAAGCATTCTATCGCAGAAAACAACGACATGCCCACAATGTTTCTGTAAGCGAAATGATATTTTTGTCTGTAAGTATACCAATCAGTTCGACTCCTCTGTCGATTTGACATCATATTTCGCTGGATCAGTTCCGTGGTGAGGATGATTAACCAAGTTAACCCTTAAAAAGGTAAATTCAGTAACGTCGAGAGAGTTTCGTCAGTAGGACGCACATGGGGAAGGCGGCTATTGAGCCAACAAAGTCAGTCTGGGGTCTACAGGCTGAGAAAGAAACTGGGCATACAGAATTTGAGTTGCGAGAACTGAGAGTTCCTAGCGGCGGCGGCTTGAACCCATTGAGGTTGGGGTGAATCACCGTAGATCGATTTGCCTTCTGATGCACGGTTAGAAAGCTCAGCCCGGTCCATCTCCTCTTCTCGTTGGTTCTCCGACCAGCCCCAAAAGCGAGCTATGTATTATGTATGAGCACAGCAAGACCATCGGAATGGGGACAAATTTTGCGGACCGCTTGAGCGCTGATATGAGAGCAGGAAACCACCAACAAAACCGAGGAAACCACCCAAGCGGAGAGATGTCCTCAGCGGAAACTTGATAGGATCTGCTAGTTCTGTAGAATTATTTAGCAAATGCCCAGCGAGAAGACAGAGTACGGACGCCAGGCGTAAAGGGCAGCCGGAAATGCGCCAGTGGCTGCAGCCCAGACGCCATAGTCAGAGGGACGGAAGTATCTGATTACACGGGAAGCATGTGGGTCGGAGTCGATGAGAGGGTATGGCGTTTCTATGACCTTGGCAGGCATTGTGCTTGTGTTTAATGAGCTCGTTGCGGACAATGGCGGACTGTTCCACTAGGTCATGTGACTGCCTCCAAGTCTGCCCTTAATTCGGTACTGTTGGCTTGAGCGCCAACTTTTCATCGCCTTGACCCTGCCCTTTTCTACGACTATGAGTGCCGTTCGAACTTCGCGTCGGTCATCTCGCGTACCTCAGTCACCTTACTCAAGACCACCCGCGAAAAAATCAGTAAGTTGTATATTATGGAGCGATTGTTCCGTGTTCTGATGTCGATGTACAGTCCTGGAGTATTACTGGCTTTTTGAAGTCTCTCGTTCCATGGTCGTCCGCAGAAACTCACGTTGAGGATGAGTCTACTACAGAAGACGATCTTCCAATTGCTTCGAGCTCCCCGGCTGTCTCCCTTAGGGCCCGAGGACATGAAGTAAGTTGATATATTCAATATTAGACGCACAGCCGCTCAGAGTCCATCAGTTGGAACGTGAATTCAATGAACAGGAAACCTTCTTACGACCAATACCACCACCACCACCGCGACTGCCTTCTCCTTTGATACCTTCGGCAAAGTCAACCTTGTTCGACCCAACTTCCCCTGAGAGAAATCTCGAGACAGTTTCCGCACATCTTCGGGAGTCTTTAGATAGAAAAGATGTCGAGAAACTTTGCGTGATGCTTCAGAGTGACCTACCTGGTGAGGTTTCTCCCAGTTGTTATCATGACACAAATTTATTCCACTCCAGAGGAAGATCCGCAACCTTTCCGATTTTCGGTCACCCCTTCGACCCCTGGTCGTGGAAATTCGCCTTTCCAAGGCAACAATGGCCTCGGATTTACTTTTGGCATTTCTTCCTCAACCCGACCACCTGCGGTATCTCCGCGCAAGACACTGAACAGAAACCCGAATGGAGTCTATCGATGGCAAGGCGGAGGAAGTGCGAAAACTCCTCGTTCGAAAAATCGCTATTCATCTCCTGCATTTGGTCCTTCCCGCTCTACCTCAAATCAGTTCGTGCTGAAAGATACTCAAATTGGAATTCAAACACCAAGAACAGACACCAAACGGAGAAAAGTTGTTGAAGATATCGATACTTCTTCCATTTCTAGTGATACAGGCTCTACTCTCCTCGATACGACCCCGCCGAAACCTCCAGCGCGTGCTGCGGCTCCAGATCCTTCTCCTACGAGGATCAAACAAGCTCTACCCTTCCCAGTATCCGTTGGTTCACCAATCACACCTCGACCTTCGAACACTTCTAATGCGATTTCTTCATCGTCCGTGTCTCGGTTACGAGTACCCCCAATCGCACAGAAACCAACTGCACCGGTTGTTCCCTCTCCATTGAGGCAAGCCTGGTCTGGGGGTTCACCGTCTCAAAGTGACCCTTCTACCACGCCCTCACCTTCTAAACAGACCAAGGCTGCAAATTTCATGACAAAATTGATCAAGGAAGTTACACCCCCAAAGCGTCCAGACCTCAGTAATCCATACCAAACTGCCAGCCCCCTCGGTAAAGTTGCTTCTGCGCCGAAAGGAAGGGTCAGTAAAAGGGTTAGAGCCACTGGTAAACCCACAGCGCCTGTTACAAAGGAAGAAAAGAGTAAGGAGAAGGGTCCAAAGGCTGCTGACCAAGAGAAGGTATTCTCTCCTCAGGCCATCATTGAAGCGACCGTGCCCAAGGTATGTCCCATACAATATGACAAATAAGACCTCGCCCTGAGCTCTTGATTGGATAGGGAAGCAAGAGATCTCGACCCCCCGCACACTTTGAGAAGACATCAAGTTCTGATAGCGAAAGCTCTCTTCCCAAGGAGCCGTCGCGCGCAGGGTCATCGTCGAATCACGAGCGCTATCCTCCCTCTGCTGAAGAAGAATTAGACGAGGACGAGGATGCTAGGCGTACGGTTAAAAAATCCAAATTTCAATCAATTGGACGCGATCTTCCGACAGCCGTCAACAGAACAACATCGGACTCCCCTGACATCATTGTTGAAGAAGTCGAGGTTGTTGATGCTAGTATTACGCCAGAGAACCCTCAGTCGATAACCTCACCGTCCTTTCCCTCGGGTTCCACCTCAAACACTATTCCTGGACGGCCAGCGTTTTCTGGATTCAAAGCAGCAGCAATTCCTAAAGAGCCCAGCAAGCTCAGGTACAGTTATCAGCCGGAGACAAGCTTGCCAACTCCTGAAGTAATGGCACCGATAGCTTCTCCACTTTCCATCCCAACTTCCACATCTCATCCTACATCATTCTTCTCTCCTTCCCCGTCCACCTTTGCTCCTGCTGCGTCGTTGTCTTTTACTTCCTCGACGCCAGTATCTACTCCGTCCATGCCTTTATCTTTCCCTTCGTCCGCAGGGGCGCCCAAGTCTTCCGTTGCCCCGTCGTTTTTGCCGTCTTCCTCCACCGCGAATGTGGCTCCCCAAGTCCCTGAATCTGTGATGAGCTTTCGTGGTAACGGTTCCACTACCACACTGAAGCCTGGCCAACAGGCTGCTCTCAATCTCCCTGCGTCCTCACTGCCCTCCTTCACGTTTTCGATCAAAGTTGGGATGCCTGTCATTGATAGTGCTCACGTAAAGGCGGTCAAGAAAGCCAAGTCGATTCCAATATCTTCGCTCCCTAGCTTCGACTTCACCAAGGAGGCAGTTCCTACAATGCCATCTGTCTCAAAGGCGGATCCGATTATACCTTCAACTTCTGCTCCCATAGTTCCATTTAATTGGGCAGGCGCCGGGGTCAAAGCACCTGACTCTTCAAATGACACAACTTGGACGTGTTCGCTTTGTATGTTGACCAATCCAATGTCAGCAATTGAGCAATGTGAACATTGCGAAACTAAACGGCCTAGTTCGAGCGCAACTGCCCCTGTTGCATCCACTCCTGTTGCACCTAAGCCTTCGACGCCGGTGCAACAATTTAACTGGACTGCTGCTGGAATGAACCCACCGACCGCTGGAGGAGATAGCTGGACTTGCTCGCTCTGCGGGCTCTCTAACCCAGCCTCTGCAACTGACAAATGCAATACTTGTGATAACCCACGCGCTTGAATACACGGACATATCGCTACTTCCTATGTAGCTTTGAATTTCCACTCTTGTACCTGCACATTGTCTCTGATAGGGGGATGATATTAATCTGAAGGACATCACGCTTGCTTGAAGGTGACCGAGCGACAACTGGTAAATACATGTACTTTTACATAACGTCCGGGCTGTGTGTATACCAGGAAATATGTGAGGTCTTGATAATGAAATAGTAACTCCAGCAGTTGAGAGCGGGGATCAAGATTGTGGTGACTGGGTTTGCTTGGTAAAGTCTAATCGGCGAGCAATTGAACGGACTTTCGCTTCCACGCTTGGGGATGTAAGCTTCCGCTTGAGTCTGTTGTTGTTGGCTCTGACGCCTGGTCCTGTTGAGTTCATTTCAACGTTTCCATCGACTTCTTCAAGCTCTCGGGCGGCTAGCTGAGCAGAACATTTCGGTAATTTGGAGGGATGGGTCGGGTACGGAAGGGCAGTGAAATACGGGTGGAAAAGAGCCTGAAAGATGTGAACGTTAAATCACAAGGGAAAAAAGATAGGTACCTCTTTAGCGGATATGCGTTTTCGTGGTTCATATATGAGGCATTTATTGAGGAGATTAAGGGCGTCGGCACTGGCGGCCGTGAAAAGATCCCGAAAAGGCGGCTTGGGAAACTGGCCTACTGAGATATAATCGGGAAGTTTCGTGTGACCCTTGGTAACAAATTATCAGCGAGTGTATGTGAGATAGATAGACGTCACTACAGGCCACTCTTCCTCTGTCGGGGTTCCGAGAGCACGGAAAATCGTTTTCAGTTGGTCCATATCACTCTCGCCCGGAAGATATGGTACTCGAAGCATTAATTCAGCAAAAATGGTCCCGACGGACCAGATATCCACCGCAGAACCATAATAACGACTGCCAAAAAGGAGCTCTGGAGGCCGATACCAACTATTGAAAGGTTGAGTAGCTACAGAGGCATGTTTAGTGGTACGCACCGTGTGATGACTTGACATGTCATCTTGTAGCCAGGATCTGCAAAATCGCGAGCCAGGCCAAAATCAGCGATTTTGAGTTGACCGTCGGATGCAATAAGCAAATTGTTGGGTTTGAGATCCTGCGTCGTCAGTGCGTAAGAGATGCAGAATAATTGTAGCCTTGTTATTCACTCTATGAAGAATGAAATTCCGATGGCAGAACTCAAGCCCACGGAATGTCATGGCTAACCAACTCTTGATGTCCGCTGGTAGAAATACGAGAGAACGATCCTTAATTATCATCTCCAAATCGGAATCGAGAAATTCCAAAACAAGGTTAAGATTTGTCTTGGAAGAAAATACGTCGAGAAGCTGAACATTCCAAACGTCAGCAGAACCACTTCGCAGAGACAAATAAAAAATGGAGCACCTCTATTACGTTGTGATGACGCAGTTCTCGCAGATACTTGACTTCTCGAATAGCAGACATATCCAGACCGTCCTTGAACTGCCCGACCTTTATTTTCTTAATGGCAACTTTCCGACCAGTTGCGAACTCTCGACCTTGAGATTATAAAACGCTTCAATGTGCTCGTCATCTAGGGATCCACAGACACACACCTCGATAGACAACGGCGTAAGTACCTTCACCGACCTTCTGATCTTTGACCCTGTAAATCATCAGTTCCTAGACGATACATGGCTGAACATATGAATTACCAGCGTTTCTGACGTTCAATATTGGCCTTTTCGACGGCATCCATACTTCAAGCTTAGTTCAAGTCGAACTAGAGGTGCTGCCGCTCTCAGAAGTACGACAGTTGGCCAAAATTTACCTTGCAAAGCTCCTATATATGTAAGAGTTGAACGAGCGCTACTTGTCAGATCACGCTTGTTGGTTACGTAACACGGTTAACATGATGCATTGTGCATGAATGGTTGCTGAAACCAGGGCATAAAAACCTTGAAGAGTTGTATCTACCCTCTCAATTCAGCTGACCGTCGCGGGAAAGCCAGTAGCTGTCTTCTATATAACATGCATAATATAAGGTTGCAGCTTGAGCTGAAGGTCCGACTCTCTTAGTAGTATGTATAATGATACAGTCACCAAAAAACCCCAGTGCGCCCAAAATCAAGACAAGCTTCACCTCTCCACCGCTCCATCTGCACCCAGGCAGACTCGACTTGATCTAACCCAAGAAGCTACATATACTCACAAGGCGAGCAAATCAACTCATTCTTTGAAACGCAGAAGTAATCAAAAACGTAATAGTAGAGCTCAAGTAGGCTTCTGACATGATTGATATAGAGTGCCACGAGCTCGTTCAACCTCCGAGTAATCTCACGAGTCGACTGTCGTCCTTTTGTTGGGAGATAAGTATGTTCCACCCATGTGGCCTCACTGGCAGCTACATAGTTCGAGAAACCCGCGGAAGGCGTCCCACTTTCGCGACGCGTCAATGACACGTGACCTATCATTCTGATTCGTGTGGGTGCAAATGTTCAACTTGTTCGACCTTGGTTCGACCAGTCAAGCTTAAGTTTGTCCATTTCTCGGCTACGCACGGCACCCTTTCTTGATGATTTCTCTGGATTGGTACTTGCGTATCTTGTACTTCTCATGGTGAAACCGCTCCCCGCTCAGCCGTATACATATTACAATATTCTTGGTGTGGAGCCATCAGCTTCCGTGGAAGACGGTGAGTAAATCTCATTCTTTTCATAGAACTTATCTCATTTAAGATCGCTTTTACAGTGCGTAAAGCCTACAGACGGAAGGCTCTTGAAACACATCCCGATAAACTTGATCAAACCGCTACTGACGGAGATAGACGTCGGGCTGAGAAGAAATTTCACGATGTGTGTCGAGTAACAATGTTTCCTTTTCTTGTTTTGACCCCATACATATGCCAGATACGCGAGGCCTTCGACGTATTGGGAGATGCTCACAAACGTAAAGTGAGACTTCACTACCTAGTATCAAGGTTCATGAACGGCTACTCATTGGCTGTTTCAGGAATATGACTCCCGCTTGAGGTTGACGAACAGAAACGATTCGGATTACTCGGAATACCTGAAGGATTGTCTGAAAGATAGAGAGCAATGGGTCAGGAGGAAGCAGGAGGAAGCATCCCGCGACGAAACATATAAGATGCAATATCCTGCGCCATATACAGTACCAATGGAACAAGAAGTGGTGTCGAGAGAGGTGCAGGAGATCGTGGATGCGATTAACGCGGCGATCGACGAAGTAAGACCAGGGTGGCTCGAAAGATTGCGTAGGGCGCAGCAGGTGAGTGTCAAAGTCTTCGGATTTGCCTTCTGGGTCTCTCAAGGTTTCTTTTCTTCAGATCAAGGCCAACCTCCAGTCGCAGCAAGCCAGCGGAAGAGTTTGATGTACAGAACACTATCATATGGGACATGTACGATAATTTTCAAGTTCTCCGTCGAGGATACATGGGATTTTTTCTGTTGTAAAATGTACCAAATTGTGATATATTGTCGAGACTGATGTCGAGCGTACCTTATTCCACTCCGAGAGCCACCAACCTACTCTTTGCGATTAGCTTTATATCACCAATTGCCCTTTGTAACTCAGCGATCCATTCCTCGCTTGCAATATCAATGCCTCGTATGTCACCAACGAGAGGGGTATCTGGCGAAAGAGAATGGACAAAACCAAGTTTATCCTCCATCTCTTCCGCAATCGCCTGACGAGATCTTCCATTTACGAAGGTAATGTACCGTAGGCTCGGGTATCTTGCTTCATAGCACGCGTTGAGGTGTGAGAGACGGCCCAGAACTTCTGGTGGAGTTGGTTTAATACCAGGTTTTCCGCCTTGCTCTTTTGCGCTCAGGTTTGACAGACTCTTTGTCTCCCCGATTCGCGGATGGCCCGATATGAATTGGGACTGAAAAAATAGGTCCCAGCTGGCTATCAATCCCAGTGCGTTGTCGATGAGTTCGGAATATGACGAGATAAGAGTCGTCTCGGACAAGAACTTGCTGAGCTGAGGCTCTAGCGTCGATACAAGCACGTCAGAGTGCTCGAAAAGGATCGATAACGATTGCGCAAGCGGCGAATCCGGGCCCGAAACATTATGAGAGATCTCGGACAAGGCTGGGAGACGAGACATGGGGAGCCGACTGCAGTGTTTTCCGCTGTCTTCTCAGGAGACAATTTGGGACCGCGGGCCGCGGGCCGGTATCATTCACCAGGAAATCCACAACACAACCTCTCATCCACTCACCTATAGATGGCTACTCAATTGACTACTCTTCGCTGGGGAATTATTTCCACTGGAAAGATTGCAGCATGTTTCATGAAAGTTCGTGTTCATCTTTTGACTGAGACTCTGTACAGACAACGAGACTGATATGGTTACGAATTCTGTCGTCATCCTACTCCAGGATCTCCTCGTCGAACCCAAAACGTAAGTGCTGATATCTTAATATCTTTTCAATTTTACCTTATCAATTCTTGTACGAAAGCCGCGGTGTCCATGATGTTGTACACAAAGTGGCGGCAGTTGGCTCACGATCCGTTGAGAAGGCTCAAGAATTTATCAATACCATCACTAACGGAGACAAGTCCATTAAAGCCTACGGAACTTATGGTGAAGTATACGCAGATAGGGTGCAGCTGATTCAACCTTTGCCATAACTTTTTCAATGCTGATCTTGCAGTGCGAAGGATGTGGACGCTATCTACATAGGTCTGTGATCTCGCGAGTGTATTCCTGCAGGATAATCTGATTACTATCGTCTGTTTGCAGGAACGCCACACACATATCATTATGAGAATGCCCTGGATGCCATCAAGGCCGGGAAACATGTTCTCTGCGAGAAACCTGTTACTTCCAATGTGGCCGAGCTTCGTTCCCTTCTTGCGGCTGCGAAAGAATATAACGTATTTTTCATGGAAGCGATGTGGACTCGCTTCCAACCCCTCACTTTAGAGGTCAAGAAGATTATTGAAGAAGGTTCTTTGGGTGCCCCTGTCGTCCTTCATGCCGATCTGTCAGGATACTTTGACATCTACAGTAAGGATAGCCTCTCTGGGGCTCATTTGTTTTGACTGAACCTGAACTTGATCTTGAGGCCTTCCGAAGACTCACCGAATTTTGGACCCTGCACTGGGTGGTGGCGCCATACTTGACCTGTGCGTCCTTTCTCTCTTTGTGTGTAAACCTCAAAATTCTACTAATATGTATATAATGCAGTGGTCCATACCCCCTCATTTGGGTGTGTCGTCTGTCCTGAATGTGATGCTACCTTTCTGACACCAGCTACAAGACTATTGTTGCACTTTACGAGAATCCTCTCAATAAACTTTCGCGCTTCACGAATATCAGTGCTTCCATGCTCAAGACGCCTTTGACAAACGTCGATCAGAACACATCTTTCACTGTAAATTTTGCTGAGGCTGATCTTGCAGCCCAAGCAATTCTCAGCTGCAGTATCAACCTCAATGCACAAGATCCTGGTGTCAATATTCGCTTCGAACACGGCACTATTACGATTGCGGCACCAATCTATTGCCCGAAGGAATTCACAGTTACATACTCTGGTGCGGGCGGGAAAGTTGTCAAAGAGGAACGCAAAGTCTTTGAGTACATTGGTGGTGGATGGCATTTCCAAGCTGATGAAGTTGCACGGTGCATACGCGATGGGAACAAGGAGAGTGCACTGTGGGGACACAACAAGAGTTTGCTAGAGATGGAGATCCTTGATGAGGTCCCTGATTTCAATATATTTTTATATTCTGACTGCTCAGACTTGTTCAACATAGGTACGTCGTCAAGGAGGATATACGTTACCCAAGGGTGTGGAGAAAGTAACTGCATGAAGTGATGGCAATCCGAGATCGAAATTATTGACAATGTTGTTTGTTATGGTTGGTTGTGATTAGCGGCGCAGTGTATGTACTCGTTTTGATTTATGGTCACCAATGTGGATGGAACGCGCTTGCATTGCGCACTTCATTCTCGTCTATAACGTACAAAAGAAAACTTTGGCCTTTTCGAATCTTGTGATATGAGGGTGCGATGATGACCTCTGGTAATGCTACAGGAGATGCATGTCCCAAAATCCAACAACCTCCCCCTCGAGCTCCGTGTGTATTCTTCCCTCTGGGTAGATGTAGAAAAGGACCGGATTGTAACTTTGCTCATATAACACCGCCGGCGGTGTTTGTTGCCAACAATGATATGCCAACTGGTATGTTTGAATGATATTGCCCGTATCTCCGTCTCACAACCTATAACCACAGTGTCCTCAGATGACAGAGTCCCTTCCCTTCAGACTTGCAGATTCTGGGACAGTGGAACCTGCAGGAAGGGCGAGAACTGCCGTTTCGCCCACCCTAGGTTCAATCGGCTCTCTGACTCGGCACTGACCTCCGACCACAGTTCTCCAGCAACTTCACCTGCGCCTGACACACCACTTCTCATAACATCCGACGAAGAAACTTCAGATCACTTAGATAATATCAACTCAAAAGAGGAACAAAACTCTACTGCTGAGGTCGAAGTTAGTAACGAGGACCTTCCAGTAATCCAGGACACCGAGTCTGCGCACCATCAGCTCGATTTTAACACACCCGATGACGATTCTCGTAATGACTCTCTGCCATATAGTGTGTGGGAAGACCACCCGCATCAAGACACTGGATCTCCACTTTCACCTCAACAAATTGGACAATCGAGGGTCGAAGTGTGTGACGAAACTCAAGGTGTCGAGGACGACGAGGTAGTAAGCGATCCTGAACAACGTCAAGCATGGGGAGACGAGTTACTTCCATGGGAGACTCGTCCTTCAGCTGCAGAGACACCTGATGATTCTGAACAACCCGGAGAGATGGGGAGCGAGGCGCTCTTGGAGTCTTCATGGGGGCCTGACACAGAAAGTACCCATATCGAGGATGAAGAATTCGTGGTGGGTCCTTCAACTGAAAAGTCTATGAATGAGTTTCCCCCAGAAGTGCCAGAGGACCAAACAACAAGAGTCTTCGGTGTCTCTGAGCAGGATAGTGATCATCTAGATCCAACATGGAGACAAACGGATCCGGAATCTCATATCTCTGACCTACGCGCGGAGAGTAACGATACATCGTACTCTATCGATGCTGAAGGCTTCGAGCCCGCGACCTCTGCCAACTCCTCCTGTACTCCCTATCCCGATGTTGCTGCCACGACCGATGTGCGTGGAGATGGTCCAGCACTATCCATACCCCCTGTAGCTGCCACTCAACATTGGAGCCAATATGCAGACCCCACTGCTGATCTCAGAGTACCATTCTGCAAATTTCATGCCCAAGGCCAATGTTCACAGGGCAACGCTTGCAGATTTCGCCATTCCCTTTCTCCCAATGAATTTGCACTCTTATTTCATGACACTCAGCCACAGCTGAGTTCTTTTGCTCGGCCCACAGACGACAGTCGACAAGCCGCCGTAGTGTCTGCGTTCAATGTCTGTAAATTCTACCCTCGAGGAAAATGCCAGAACGGCGGCGTTTGCCCGTATCTCCATGTCCCGTATCTCCCTGATCCGGAGTCGCACCCAGTCCTCACGGAAGCTGAGCGTAGGCTACAGCCGTGCAAGTACTACCGCATTTTAGGACACTGTATCAGAGGCGATCAGTGTCACTATAATCATGACGTAGAAATCGGCGAGGCTAAGAATATGGTGGAAAGATCATATGATCATTCACAAGAGAATCAGCAGGCCTTGGATGGCGCTCAAAGGCCCTTGTGCAAATGGTTTCGCCAAGGTTACTGTCAATATGGTGACACGTGCAAATTCCTCCACGAATCTCGCAGAGAGGACAACAGCCAAGGAGAAGGATTTTTTCCTAGCACCTCTGGTCAGGATCAACATCGCGGGCAACGTGAGGAGGTTCAGGAAGGGTGGGGCATAGAGTCCCGTCCGTGCAAACGGTATCGCGAAGGCAATTGTCGATTTGGAGACCGATGCAAATTCCTTCATAATCATGCCAATGACGGGAATTGGGGAAGTGGTAAAGGCCGAGGATACAATAATGTAAACTGTGGAGATAGTGTCGACGACTGGGATCGCAAAGCGGAGGAAAGCGCCAATATAGTGGACCAGGAGCAACCCGGGGCTGATGATTCGATGGCGGAAGCTTCCGCAGATGTGGATGACGGATGGAATGCCAATGCTACTGGCTGGGGGGTTTACATTGACGAATGGTCGCCCAAAGAAACGAACGCCGATACAAATAGTAGTCGGCGTTCAGACCAAACGTCACTCAATGGATCGACAACGATCAGGGACAAGGTAAAAATTGATGGAACTTCTCAACCCCGTCCTTCGTGCAAAGACTACGCTCGAGATCGATGTAAGAGAGGCAAAAGTTGTTCCTTCAGCCACGACATTACTCATGGCCGAAAAGCAAGGACCAGACCCAGTAGTGGGCAAAGACAAGCTACACCTGAGAATGATGGATGGGGACAGACGCCACGTAAAGACGAGTACGATCCTTGGACGATCAAGAAGGATCCGTGTCCTCGGTGTAAAAAAGGTCATTGCAAGGAGGGCGCGCAATGCACTCTTGACCACACCCTGCATGATACACCCAGAGGTAGAACTCATCAGCAGTCATCCCCACGAAACACGTCATCCCCACGAAACACGACACCGTCTTGGACCTCCGTGCGTCCTCTTAGCGCCGAACCATCTGAACCATCCATCTCTCAGGAGGAAGAATCGCCAGCCGCTTCTGTTACCAATAGGGATCATGGGGAGGCCTCCCAGAGTGATACACAGCAAGCCTCGACTCCGACAGATGCTAACGGATGGCCCGATTCAAAATCGGAAAATGAACATGCTCCTTCGGCCCTTCCCAGAAAGCCCGTTTGTGATTACTTCCGTCAAGGCCGTTGCAGGAAAGGGGACATGTGTCCTTACCGTCATGAAACTTTCTCCGAAGATTCCCAGGATGATAGAATGGTGCAAGAGGTACAAGAGGCTCCTACACAAATATCATTACCGACGAAGGATGTCAGAGACGTACAAACACTAGATACAAAGTCGTTCAATGAGGATGAGAGGACCTGGTCCGCGGAGTGGCCTCAGCCCGACACTGAATCTTTACCACTTTCAAAGATCCAAGCTCCTTGCATGGCATTTGGACAGGGTTACTGCGCAAAGGGTGACTCCTGTCGCTATCAACATATCACTGAGATGACCGCGGATGATCAAGGGCCAGCCTCTCCGCCTGCAGCAGAGGTTAGTACTAATGTCAGATATTCCGACAGACCCATTAACGAGAAATTGTAGTCTGTTGAAGAGTCTAGGAGTGCGCAATGTGACGAAACCGAGCGGATCGGTGTCAGAGAAGAGTCCCCGGAGGACGAGCCTGCCACAGATGAATTACCTGTTATTGAGAATGTAAGTTCGAGAAAATGAAGAAGTTCAATATGGTTGACAGTTTTCAGGCTGATGAAGAGGAAAATGAGCTCGTGGTCGAGCGTACTCTCTTCAATTGCACCGTCCAGTTCGGCCTCGACAATGGCTGTTCCCCCACGGAGATCGTGGCTGCATCTGACACATGCCACGCTATCATTTCCAACCTGCCACCAGATATTTCCCATCCCGAAGCTGTTGCCCTTGTCAAGACCACTGATGAAGATAACGGGCTCCAAGACTTAGAGTTGGATCCCGACCAGACACAATTCAATGTCATTGCGAGGTTCGCCACACCACGACAAGCAGAGAACACGGTCATCAAATTGCATGGTCAAATGTTCGATTCACGACCACTGACGACATGGCGGTCGGAAGAGACCATCCAACCTACTTTAGAGCCTAGAACCGTCAGAATCAAATGGTCGGCTCCGTCACGATCTGTGTGGTTTTACTATAGCAAAGTCTCGGTGGCGAAGGTACACGAAAAGCGACTTGATGGGATAAATGTCGATGGTCGAAAGATCAAGACCGAGTTTGCAAGACCACGACCGAGCGACACGACTTATGCCGTGAAAGTCAGCGGATTTCATCTCAACACGGATGAACAGGAATATGCGAAGCTCGCCCAAGATACATCATTGGTCCATAAGAACGCTCCAACGTATATCCAGTGCCCTCTTGACAACATTCGTGATACGCTGGCGGCACGGGGTTCGCTTGAGCGCTTTTACCGTCTTCCACTCGATCCTAAGAATGCTAAGCATACAGCTTTTGCGCGCTTCGAAAACGGTCTGGATGCAGTCCTCGGGGCTCATGGCAAACAACAAGCGTACCTCGCCAAAGGGTCTCTGTCATTACAAAAGGTCTTCCATGCGAATTACAAGATCTCTGATCGCACATACCAAGCCGTCCGTGGAGTTCTTGAGAAGTTAAGCGAGTCTGCAGCCGCAGAGCAGTGCATTCTTGAGGTGTACTATGCCACTGAGCCGCCTGTTGACATCCATCTGTATGCAGATGCACTCTCTACGGCAGCAGCTGTGTTTGGAAAGGTGAATAAGGCGCTTTATGATGCCCTACTGGGAGAGGTGATGATGACAGAGGAAGACACGTCCGTTCCAATCTGGGACGAGTATTTCGAGATGGCAAGTAGTTCCAGAGCCATTGAGAAGCTCAACAAAGACACGTCATTCTTCGTCAAGGTGGATAAGCGGCGTCGACTGGTGAGGGTATTAGGGGACGAAGCAAGCCGTGTAAAGGCACGGGACGGTATGTTGAAGTTATTAAAGATGGTTCGTGCGCAGCGTCACTTCATCCCGCTTTCTCTACGCGACATACGTTTCCTGGTGGATGGTGGGTACGCGCGGTTGCAGGAGGAACTCGATGGCGCGCACAAGGTAATGCTCGATTTGGCCGTTCCGGAGCTCGTTGTCTGGGGTGATGCGGAGCTCAAGAAAGTCACTGCTGCTCTAGCGGACACGGCGTCGCTTGAGAGCTCCTTGATTGTTGATCTTGACGACACGGAGGATTGTTGTTTTGTGTGTAAGCGTCGCCCGCGGGAGCCCGTCAGACTGTCTTGCACGCATGCTTATTGCACGGCATGTCTGCAGTACGTCTTGCTTGCCTCTGCGGGCGCACACTTCGTCCCGCCGCGATGCCTAGCGGGGTGCGAAGAGTACATCCCGTATGTGACGGTGCGAAACGTGCTGCCCATGGTGGCGGAGGCTGCGCTTTTGCAGAATGCGTTTTTAGCCTATATACGTGCACAGGAGGATTATTTCTTCTGTCCGTTGCCACACTGCGAGACAGTGTTCAGGCGGCAGGCGGAAGGGCGTGTGGGATCGATTTGTTATACGTGTGTGTCGTGCACGAGGAAGGTGTGTGCAGTGTGTGGGGAGGAATATCACGAGGGTATATATTGTTCTACTGGGGACAATTGTATCGAATAGGAGCTGCATATATGGATGGACGTATTTCTCATTAGGATATCACATGTAGTATGGACCATAGGAACAGTTTGGACCGTGTCACTCGAAGGAAACAGAATCATTTAGGTGTTGCCTGGGAGATGTGGCGCGTACCGAAGATAGAAGGCGCGATCGTCCATACCAACCGTCTCAGATCTGCCTCTCAGACTTCTGCGGATCCCAAATATAACCCGACAGACACATTAATATTCTTGCACCAATCCGCCATGTCGTCCACCAAACCCACAGAACAGATCCATCCTACCAACTTACCCGATGCCTCCCCAAAAGATTTCGCTTCTGCCTTGGAGGCCCTCATCGACAACTCAGCTGAACACACTGACGTCGGGCAGGGCATCCACACGCCCATGCGCGACCTGCTACACGTGCCGTGGATTCACAAGCTCATACCAGGCATCGAGAAACTTGCAGTTGCGTATCATGTAGGAAATTATTACCTCATACGTTCCACGCGAGAGCCGATATTTGAGAGCATGCCCATTTATGCGCGGTGAGTCTGCGTCGAGCTCGCGCTGCGGCGCAGTCCTGATGAGTGGCGATCTATGACATCATAGCGTGGGCATGCATCTCCTTTTCTATGGACGCGGACGCTCCAAGGTGCTTGGAACACAGACGGTCGAGCATCTCCTACGGGAGCAGAGCATTAAAGAGGGAAGAATATACGACAGTCCACTTTCTGTCAAGTCAATCCCATCGTTTGTGCGAACGTATAAGATTGACACTTCCGAGCTTTTGTTGCCTGATATCAACGCATACAAGTCCTTTAACGAGTTTTTCTCGCGGTTCGTACGTTCCATTGTGTCAATTCAGTCTTATACACTTTTGATGTCGCAGCAAACTCAAACTAGGTGCGCGACCAGTCGATCCAACCCCAGACGCTTTATGCAGTGCCGCAGACTCGCGCCTTACGGTGTACACCTCCGCTAATACAGCCAAGACTTTTTGGTGTGTCTTTCTTCTGTTCCCGGTTCCAAAAAGATACGACTCACACTCCACAGGATCAAAGGCAAACAATTTACCGTCCCAGCGCTCCTTAATGCACCGCCTTCCTCACCCCACAACGAAACCTTCGCCAATGCATCTCTCGCGATATTCCGCCTCGCACCGGCAGATTACCACCGTTTCCACGCGCCCATTGGTTGCACAGTCCGCGAGGTGATCGATGTGCCAGGACAATACTACACCGGTAAATCACGCGCTTATTTATAGAATGCGGTGTACTGATTGTGTGGGTAGTCAACCCGCAGGCGGTCAACGAACCGGGGTTCGACGTCTTCACAGCCAACAGGAGGTCGGTTCTGTACCTCGAGCACACGGGGACCGGGAAGACCATCGCAGTGGTAGCGATTGGTGCGTTGCTCGTAGGGAGTGTGATATGGACCGGTGGCGCAGAACCAGGTCGTATGCTCAGAAAAGGCGACGAGCTTGGGTATGTGTTTTGATTTATGTCTTGACATCTATTGATTCGTTGTTGTTTACAAGGTATTTTGCGTATGGAGGAAGTACAGTTGTTGTAGTGCTTCCAGAGGGGACTGTCGAGTAAGCGGATTGATTTGATGCTCGTTGAGATATTTTGAAACACGAATGTAGGTTTGATCAGGACTTGGTGCAAAACTCGGAGCAGCCCATTGAGACGCTCGTCAAGGTACAAGCACTCATGCGCACCGATGTTTGACCTGGCTCATATCTGACAAACAGGTCGGCGAGAGGATAGGCAAAATTCTATGAAACGAAGAAGTGTTTAGTACATCCCATTCTAAACCAGGTTATACAGATGATCCGTTTTCTATGCTGAGTTCAATGCTTGTCCATCGGGATGCGTCCTGCGCCACTCTGCGAGCATTTCCACACTAATCATCTTGATACCCCACCGGTCAGCAAACGCTCTACAATCATCTCTCCGAGCCATGGTGCCTTGTGCGTCATCGTTAACGAGCTCACAGAGGACACCTGCAGGAGGCAGGCCAGTTAATGCACATAGATCGACAGCACTTTCTGTGTGACCCATGCGAGTGAGTACGCCGCCTGCGCGCGCGCGGAGGGGGACCATATGCCCCGGACGCGTGAAATCAGACGGACGAGAATCAGACGAGGCGAGCGCGCGCACTGTGGCGGAACGGTCGGATGCGGAGATTCCGGTTGTCGTCCCTGTGATAAAATACCCCGTGAGCGACGGATGCACTGAGATGGAAGTCATACCCACCATGCTTGTAATCTACGGTGACAGTATATGCCGTTCGATGACGATCTTGGTTCTCTGAGACCATCATAGGTAGTTCAAGTTCATCGAGGCGTTCGCCTGGTAGTGCAATGCAGATGTATCCGCTAAGAAATTCTCATTAGAACGGGATGACATCAACAGCAGGGAACCGACCTAGTGTGCTTGATCATCCAAGCCATCTTCTCTGTCGTACATTGAGAGGCGGCAATGATGAGGTCGCCTTCGTTTTCACGGTCCTCCGAGTCCATGACGACGAGAAATTCACCGGCCTGGAATGCTGCGAGAGCACTCTCGATGGGATCGAAGGAAAAGCTTGTGGGAGGTGCTGCATGGCGTTTGAGTATAGTGGGACTGGCGTGCTGGATGGTTGGAGAGACGGCGGTAGGAGCCATTGTGGACGAGGTAGATTTCTCGGCATGCATGACTATTTTACCCAGGATGGAATCAATTGAGATATCCCGTGCAAAGCTGACGGATTACCCGGCTAGATTACGAAGCAAATGGTATGAGGGCAGACGGATTGGGACAGAAGGTCGAATGGTTGCAGATGTCGACGGGGCGGTGCTCGTCGTCGTGCTCGTCGTTGTCCATGAGCCACGGCGACCCAAGGCTTGAGGTCTCTGTTCGGCATCTGCGGCGGGCGATTTGGTCCGGTCGTTTCCGGGACAACACGGCTCGACAAATTCTCAAAAGTCCGATCGCTGCCAGCTGCTTACCCGTTATCAACCACCACACTCTCCGTCCGCTCTTGGACTTACCCTCCACGCCAGCCTAGACTCCCTTAGATCCCTTTCTTATTTTCCCTAATGGCCGCTATCTCGCCCAAGTGGGATGTCAGGTAGCTTTCCGTGCCGCTCAAAATTTTTTAGTGCCAGCTAATCCCGTCTAGGTTTTCTGGCCCTGTCCCTCACGATGCCAGCTACTATGCCAAGTGCATGCTCGGTGGTGCCCTCGCCTGTGGTTTCACACACGCCGGTATCACTCCCTTGGATGTAGCAAAATGTAACATGCAGGTTTGTATCTCTGCATCGAGACCATCTTTTCTTTTTAACATACTATTTGCAGGTCAGCCCTGCAAAATACAAAGGTCTCGTTCCCTCCATCAAGCTTCTCCTCAAGGAGGAAGGTTCGAAGGGTATTTGGAAGGGCTTCGGTCCCACCTTTGTCGGCTACTCCCTCCAGGGCATGTTCAAGTATGGTCTCTATGAAGTCTTCAAGGACTTCTACTCCAACCTCGCGGGAGAGGAGGCCTCCAACAAGTACAAGCCCGCCATCTGGCTTGCCGGTTCCGCTTCTGCTGAGGTCTTCGCCGATATTGCTCTTTGCCCTCTCGAGATGACCAAGGTCAAAATCCAAACTTCCCCCACTGGCACTTTCCCCATCGGCTTCGGCGCTGCTCTCGCTCAGATGAGCCGTACCAAGGTCGAAACTCGCTACCCCTTCGGTTCTCTCGTTCCCCTCTGGTCGCGTCAAGTGCGTATCGTTAAATTCATGTTTTCTAGCTTTTTGATTAAACACCTCATAGATCCCTTATACCATGGCCAAGTTCTTCTTCTTCGAAAAGATTGTCCAGCTCTTCTACACCCACGTCTTCACTCAGCCTAAAGAAACGTACTCCAAGAGCACTCAGCTCGGTGTTACCTTCGCCTCTGGTTACCTTGCTGGTGTCGTCTGCGCTATCGTCTCCCACCCCGCTGATTCGCTCGTCTCTCTCCTCGGCAAGGCTGAGAATAAGGGCAAGAGCTTCGGTCAGATCGCGAACGAGGTCGGTGTTGTCTCCCTCGCGACCAAGGGTCTCGGCACTCGTGTCATCATGATCGGTGGGTATCTAACAGACGCTGTTGTGAAGGCAATCCTGACGAGACGGTATGATAGGTACTCTCACTGGCTTCCAATGGTGGATCTACGACACATTCAAGAGCACCATGGGTCTCGGCACAACCGGTGGCAAATAAATAAGTTTCTTCAGTGTGTCAGTGCGAGGCGTGATGGAGGAGGATGTTTATTTTGCTGGATTACCCCGTATTACCACCTGCTTGCTGTGCCAGCATGCATCTCTCTATACATAGATTGGAATCTTACACTAATAATCATCATGTTGGAGACCACGATGCACTATTCCATGCGTCGTCTTGACATGTGGATGTGAGTGAAAATTTTATGGGCGTGTGCGAACGAACGTGCGTTGGCTGGTCGGATGCGCGGCCCGCGCTCATTACTGACGCGTCTTGGAGCGCGCTCTGACTCTGACTGAGCTCGACTTCTCGGTTTGTTACATAACGCGTGATAATATCTTATGTAAATCGCGGTTTCTCTCGGTCAGCCCGCCTTGCAAAACCATCGTCCCTTGAATCGTTCTCATATCAATGGGTGACCCCACGCAATACACGCCCGCTTTCTTTGTTCAGGACATTCGATACTCTGCATACCAGCTGCCCGCTTTGGCACAGCAGTATTTACGCCGCGCGCGCGCTCTCCGCCTTGAGCCCGTGATTGAGGCAGAAGAACAAATGGCGAGGTTGAGACATGGCGTGCAGTGGTTCGTTGCTGCTATGGCATATGTTATCAGACCTAGGACGGATGAACAAGACTTTATGGTGAGGTTAATCGTGATTTACTGCAAGGCAAGATAATGAAAAGGTGATAGGTCCTGATGCGTGTCATCATGGCCGACAAATCTCTCAATGCGATCATGGACACGGTCGAGGAGGGGTCGTTCATACCTGATGATTGGATCTCGATGTTTGGTTTGCTCACTGATGAGCTGTCATTTAGAGAATACGGAGACCTCGTCTCAGAAATATTCAAGCCATTCGTTGGATGGTACAGTATATTGATTGCCGTGCCAAACCATGAGACGGTCTAACCTTGTCGTGCCTTTCTTCCAGGATGGAATCTAGACCTCAGCTCTCGTCTACCAATGCGACCACTCCAAGCCTTGGCACCGACCCTGTGGAGTCGATCGAGCCCCCACCTCTGTTCCTTCCAAGCCCAAGTATCCCTACAGCAAATGTCAGCAGTCCAACGAAACTGAAGCGCGCTCGCCCTGCTTCGCCGTCAATAGCTGAGGCGCAAAGCTCAAAACGATTCAGAGTGAACGACAAAAATACCCGACCGTCACCGGATGGTACATGTAAAGAAGATATCCCAAGCTTGAATGTGATTCCTGCGACACCTCTATCTCTCTTTACGAAGGCTGTAGCTGGTAAAATACCTGGAACAAATGAACCCCTTGCTCCTGCTATCGCCTTAACGCCAGCCGTGTGGCGTGTGAGCTCTTCGTCGCCGCTGGCTCAACAGCCGCCTCGTTTCTCGACCCCTTGTAATTCTGTTTCTTTCAGCGACCCTGCTCCTGCTCCTGCTCCCTCTCACGCCCTTACGCCACCTTCTGATAGAAAGGAAAGAAACTCTATTTCCTCGAGAAGTAAATTTACCCCTTCGAGAAATTCCAGCTCTAGAAATGTTCCTGTTGACAAATCTGCGACTTCTGGAAAGCTGGATTCCTCGAGAAAGTCTATCCTTGTTCCTAGGAAGTCTGAGCCAACATACAAGCCAGGTCATAGAACGGTCCCTTTCAGCACGTCTGTTTCTTCCGTCAAATCTGTTTCATCTAGGAATTCTGTGGTTTGTGGCAATTCTACTCCATCCAGCAAGTCTATAGATTCTACCAAGTCCGTTTCGTCCAGCAAGTCTGCAAGCTCCAGCAAGTTTGTTCCGTCCAAAAATCCTAGCCAGAATATTTCGTCCAGCAAGTCCACGAGCTCAAGTAAATCCAGTGTTCCGTCTGGCAAGTCCGATGTCTCCACCAAAACTGCTTCGTCCAGCAAGCCTGTGACCCCTCGGAAATTCGTTCCATCGAGAAAGTCTAGTTCCAATTTGTCAAGTGGTCCGCGGACACCACAGCCTAACTGCTTGAACCTTCAACGTCGTCTCATTATCATCTCTCCTCCTCCAAAGCCGACGCAACGAGTCTGAGACCACGGATCGGCTCGTTGATTTTTCCCAGCAATAATACACATTTAGCGCTGTTGTCAATCTTGCCTTGTTCATCTCGATTCATTATTTTTCCCTTCGCGGTTCTTGTTTTGTACAATGTGTTTGAGGTAGTGTATATAATCTTCAGAACACCTGAATCGTAGTGTTGAGAATGCAATGCGGCGAAAGTCCTTGCACTTCATGAGTACTTGCGGCCGATCAAGTTCAAATATTTCACATATCGAGTGTTGAATGTGAGAGAGAACATGAGAAAGCCCTGCAAAAGGTTACCAAGATGATCGATGATTCTTCTTTTGTTGTTCCGAACGAAGATGCTGACGGATAGAATGAAATAGAAATTGTGCCGTGCAATGACATCAATGTCGTCAGTTCTCCAGTGGTTTACGAGTGTATCCAGCATTCAAAGCTCAAAGAGAGATTGCTGTGTGACCCAGGGCGCGCTGTGCAAAAGTGCCAACTGTCCATAACTGTCACTGTCGAAAGGGTTGAAACAAAGTTGATGGCGATGCCGAAAGCAACATTTTTAATCACCCACCGCAGTCAATCTCGCGGTACTTATACCCCATATCTTTTGCCACAAATCGTTTCGGAATCACTTCTATACCATGAGTTTGGATCAGAATCTCTTCACGCTCCATGTTACGCCGAACAAGGACAATCCACATACCGTCGATCTCGTTGATCCATCTGGTACCATCTATTACAGGAAACATCGCCTTCCTGGGCTTGAGTATAAGGCTGAAGTGTATGGTACGTTCTTTCCTTGCATCGTCGGTGTATCGAATTCTAAGTTTGGCAACCCCGTTTTCTTGCGATGTTGCGTTATAGACCCGATATCAGAGTCTCTGTTGATCACCGCAACATCTCCTAATGCCACGAGCAAGATAAAGATACTTGAGCTCTATAACCCGACTATCCTTGTTGAACTCAAATACACTGGGACTCTGTCGTTTCGTTGGAGTTTCAACTGGGAAGAGTATGCTAATAATCCTTCCATCCCTAACCGTCCGCCAATTGATGATCGTCATAATCTTGCATCTAGACATACTTTTGAATGGAAGCGCGAGGAGTGCTACATGATTCGCAAACCGGACCCCCCTGTGCTTGTTGCGGTCACTAAAGAGCCTGCAGGGCGCCTCAGGACGACAACAGTCCAAATCCTTGATTACAATCTCAATCGGTACGACTTTGACCTTCTCACTCTCACGAGATTCTATCTAACGCGCTCTAGATTCGATATCAACGACCGTAAAGGCCTTGAAATCGTGATCCTAACCGCTCTCTTGACGTTCTCCGACGTCAACGAAGGATACCACGCACCACAGGAGACGACCACGCGGAACGTACCAAGAACAGCTGCAGCACCTAACCCTCCTGCTGTCTCTCAGCAAACACAGCCGGCGGAAGAAGCACCTCCTCCCCCACCCCCTAAGCCCGCACCGAAGACGGGTGTTGAGAGAATCGCTGAGATGCAAGCGTCCCTTGGGGAATACAACGAAATTTTTGTCGAAGAAGAGGGCCAGGTACAACATTATGCCGAATATTGCTCGCGGTTGCTCGAGGTACCCTTGATTTCATTTCCTCTTCACTTCCTGACCACGATGTGATGTTGATGCTCCTCTCAAAGGATGACGCTATGCTGTTTGTGACAATCCGCTCGGCTACGGCGGAACAGGTGCCCAAAGTTCTGCAGGTCGTTCAGGAGACGAAACGTATTAGGTATAAAGCAGGTAAGAAGCATTCACTGATTGTCCGATTTCCCACCAGTCTGGGTCAGACCTGACGTTGGAGGTTTAGGACTTTCTGAAGAGGCTGAATTGCACCAATATGTGGTCTATGATGATCTGAAGAAGAAGGGACCGAAGCGCATTAATCTTGATGATGTTAAACCGACAACCACGTACACGCCACCGACAAGTCTTACAGTTCATTTAAGCAAGATAGACATGCCCGAGCTGGAGCCCAAACCGAGCCCTGGTGAAAGATCGAGAGGCCGCTCACCGTCCAGAGACACGTTCACGGACACGTCAAATAAAAATATTAGTCCTAGCAGGGATAAAGCCAAAGATCCTAAAAAGAAGGACGACAAAAAGGGTTGGTGGAAATGACCAATCACACCTGCATTCTGTCACTGACTTTACGGTTGGCTTATCCTTTCTCTCGACTTCTCAAATTGACAGGTTCCAGACCGACCACTCCAACTAGCTCACTCGGACCCGCCAAGCTCGTGAAACACGGTCGTCGTTCTCCTTCCCCCGCGGCGGCGCGTGGACAGACTCGCGACCACTTACACTCTCGTCAAGCTCATCACCCCCATCAGACTTCTCCATCATCCCACTTGAATATTCCCAGCTCATACGTTGGCTCATCGGCCGAACAATCATCCCCTCGGCCTAGCTACGAGCACTATAACCCTAATTCGTCTGTCTCGTTCCCTTCTCCAACGGTACCCGGCTACGGGACACTCAATACAGGTCGGGACCACAATTCTCAGTCCCGTTATGAACCAGGTGCTTATGCGCATCCTGCACATCATTCAAGTACTCCAAGCCCGGCACCAAGTAGCCCGCATCCCTCATCCAACTCTGGCTACAACCCTAGCTACACTTCACCCCCTCCCTTGTACGCTCCTCCTCCACCGCCCCCTCACCCATCCTCACATCGGCCATTAACCCCGTCGTCTTCACAAAAACCATCGATGGTCATCAACCTACTGGATAGCCTCCGAAGACGATGAGGCAAGCCCTTGAGTAACTTGCAGAGGAAGGTTGTCACCGGGTAAATTAACACCCTTGGTAGACCCACGACAGGGCGAATAGATAAGATGGAGAGTCATGACTCGTGGCTAGGCAACTAGGACATAGATCATGTCTCTTGGATGGACTGTATAGTACTGGGACTTTGGGGTCAGCCGCAGCGGTGAAACAGGTAGGTGGTTACTCGAAAGGACCTGTTGAATCTGAATACGTATCTCAACAACATCTATATCTCGGATTCGCCGCCCAAGGTCACAACTTATGTATGGGTATAGATGTAGTGACAGTACCTATCTGAACAGCTACGCCAATAATGTAAGATAAACCTTTGTTCGTCCTGCCCTGGTAGACCCTGTTCAATTGCGAGATCGGAAGGGCGGGGCCAGGACTCAAGATATTGCGGATAACAATGCCCATGGCCTCGACATGTGGTAGCCAAGCGCAGGAGTTCACGTCGGAAAGATTATATTTCCCGCAACCTTGAAACATCGCGTCTCCAAAAGAGTCTAGCGCGTCGCCCACGACGTTGAACACCGGACATGACCATGATGTCGCGATTGCCAATTTGCCAGTGCCATCCATCAAGTTAATAAGTTAAGTCGACCCCGCGTTTCTGCCCCTGCGCGCCACGCGCCCACTGGACTTACCATATCAACACTTGGTCATCGTCGGCAACTCCTCCATGAATTGTTTGTTATGTATACACCGGACAGGTCGCGATTGCTCCTTAATTAAATATTATGGAGTTCCTTACATATCGAGGACCCGCCTTGCGCCCTGCGCGCTACGCGCCCACATCCACGATCATCATCGGCGTCGGCAAACACACCAAACATAAAACACCGGCCACGTCGCGATTACTCATTTAATTAATTTTAGTGCCTTATCGAGTAGCGCCACGCGCCCACGATTGATGCGGTCATGCCTCCCCGGTGTATGTACATACATAAGACGATAATTGCATTCGCTGTGGTTGAATATTTTTTTTTTCTAATAAAAGGTAGATTTTCTTTAATTGCCGCGGCCGACAGTACACCTCGATGTCCGATGCGGCTTTTGTTGGCCCTGACTACATATGTCATAAGTAAGGATGTGGCACTGGCCATGAGTCGTAATGTATGTCGTATGTATGTAGATATGTAATTGGATATGTACTTGGTGCGTTGCGTTATCGATGAGATATGTGCAGGGTTTGATATCGGAACTACGAGATAAGGGCACCTGGCGCGCCCGTATACCTTTGGCGGGGTGTCGCGCCCGTTGTTCATGTTCATGTCATTTTCATTTCGTTTTCGTTTTTGTTTTTCCATGTGAGTGATGCATGCGATCGGGTGACGCGACCTGAAGTAATAAATCATAGAATCATAAAATCATAAATGATAACTTGAATAACCGGTACGGTTAGAGGCGTGCGCATGGGCGGCGCGCTCTACAATGACGCTGTGGGGGCGGGCGTCTTCCGTTTTTTTCCGAGCCATTGGGAAAAAATTTCCCCGCGTACTTAGTCCTGGAAGGGTTCTCGATGGTGCGTTATACATACATAGCGAGTCTACCGTATACGTATACGTACAGGTGTCGCGCCATGTTGATGTCATCTCATCTCATTTCGTTTTTTTTTTTTCGTTGTGATGCGATCGGCGACACGACGCGACTCAAGCAATATATCATAAATCATAAATTAACAACTTGAAACAGCGGTAGGGTATATTGTATGTACCACCGGGTACATATGGCGTGCTCTACATTAGATGCCCGAGTATTCTTACAATTTAAAAAAAAAATTCTGCGTAACATGTAGAGGGATGCCATTCAATTCGATGATTAGATTGGAATGGATGATAAATAAGTATGCCAATGCAAGAGCCTAGACCTTCATATGAATTAGCAAAGAGCCTGAGTCCAGAAGCGCAGGTGGATAAGGAAACTGGAGCCACCGCATGTTACGTACGTCGTACAGCGCCGGTGCTGACCCCACCCCCGGTCATTTCGCAGACTCATACTTTTTTCCGCTGATGTTTCGGCTGTTTTGAACTGGGCAGTGAAAGGATGTCGTAAGATCCCCAAATTTGATCCACGTTCACTTAACATGACAACGGACGGAGCAAGAGCAAAGTTTGTGCATTTTGCGTCAAAGGGTACGTAGGTAAGTAGATAATTAGTTCAGGTGGGTGCGCAGTACAAAATACAACGGTTACAAAATGCGATCGCAGACCGCGGGGGTTGAATGCTGTTAACGTTTCGTGTGAGACCAAGGTATTAGAAGAGTAAAAAAGATGGTGGTAGTGATTGATCGAAATATCAAAAGTACAAGAAAAGAATGATTAGATGAGAGTCTTGTAGGGAGTGGTATGGTGGTACAGATCAAAGGAAGAACAAGTAGTGTTCAATAGATACTAGGTTGGATAAGGTAGGAGGTGCCGGCATACGGGGTGGAATGAGAGCACAAGGGAGGGAGAAGCCCTGATGTCGATCGAGAATGAAGATAGTCTGAACAATGGATGTGGACAGAGGCAGACGTAGTGGGAGCGAGTGAGTGTCGTCGGAGCAAGTTGGGACGGGGATAAGTAGCGGAGCGCGGGACGGTGGGCCGGGTTACGAGACCCTAGCGACTTCGATGAAGCTTCTCCAGCTAAATCTTTTCGAGTCATCATCGCCGTTTTGGAGGTCAATGAAACTCTTCAGGGGAAACCAGTCCTTGGTCTTGGTTCGCCGCTTTCGGGGAGAAGCAGCAACAGCAGACTTGGTTCGCACCGAGGATGGGAAGCGACCGCCTATGGGGGCCGTCTTTTGGCCAGAGAGAGGGGATGGAAGGACGAGGTCCTCGGGTTCGTTGATAACATCGAGAGTGTGCTTGGTGTGGAACTCGTCGTCGTCATCGCCCTCGCTCTCCTCGTCGCTCATGCTCATAAAATTGCGCTTGATAGGCTTAGGCTTACGGCGGATAAAGGTTGTTCGTCCTTCGAGACGAGCTAGAGCATGTGAGCGGTTGATCTTTCGGATGCTGGGGGACACGGTGGAGTTGCGTTTGGAAGGGTCTGGGGACACGACTGAGAGGCGAATTGAAGGGGTGATGGGGATGGACGGAAGACGAGGTGGTGGTTTGGGGACTGCGGGTAGAGTGATGGAGGGAGCGGGCTTTGGAGAGGGAATGGTGCGGATTGAATCGCGTGATCGACGAAGGCGCAGAGAGGGAACGGACGTGACCCCTTGACTGGGAATGATGAGTCTTGATAGAAGCAGAAAGACAAAGGACATACGGGACTTTGTTTCGTCTGGCAGTGGGTAGTGACTGTGATTCGGCTAGATCGAGCGAGAGGAAAGAGCGGTAGTCATCACGGAGGGTAAAGTAGAAGGCGTCGGGGGCTGGAGCGTCGAAGGGGAAGCTGCCCCGGCGGGTAGGCTGGAGGAGGCCTGAAGTGAAGAAGGGAGAGTAGGGAGAGCCAGTGCGGAACATGGTTCGCTGCACAAACGGTTGCCCTGTCCTGCCTGCCTTTATATAACACGCCCAGATCCGATCGGGCCCACTAGATCTCGCCACAGATCCAATCTCGTCACGTCACGCCAGGCCAATCCTATTGTTCTTCAGAAAAACAAAAGACAAGATGCGTCACATTCACTTTTGTAACCGTCCCCGTCCCAGATTCCCCACACCCCAGCAAGTACCGCAGAAGTCGAGTCATTCGTAGTCCAGGTAACGTCAAACTTTTAATTCAAATGCGTTATGGTAGTCCTTGCTCCTCTCCCAGTCTAAATCATCTTCTTCATCTCCAGATCCTCGAGAAACGTGTTCGATATCTTTCCACTTTTTTTTCCTCCTTTGTCCCCAATCACCTGCAGGCTGCCTGCCTGCAGTTCCAGTCACACGTGGATCTCCATGCCCTCTCATTCGAGTCGGGCCGATCCCCCTACTCTCAGTGGAGCTTCCAAGGAATGCACGCAGAAGTGATCGAGAGATACAGTTTCCTTTCAGATCATGATGGCTCTATGTACCAACAATGGTCAGCTTCACTCTATTTTCACACCATCATCAATCTTGTGAATCCTCGTAGCATGCATAACAGCAGGGCCTTAATTAAAAATTACTGTAGTCTTCACACTCAAGGCGCAAGGGCACCGTATATTCCCGTGTCGGTGTTCCTTTCTTGGTCACCGAGACCCTGCATAAACTTATCCGGTGACCAAGCCCTCCCACAGATACATCCGAGGACCCCATCATATCGTGACCCCATTCGTTTCCAGCCAGCACCAACTCCGTAAAGCTTATACGATAGCAGAGCGCCACCGGCCCTTGCCATCATGCTCTCCACGCCCCACGGCCACCCTGAGTCCCAAGTCATCTGAACTCAGTATATCAGGCACCTCCTTCCCAGCTGATCACCTTATCTGATTACCACGCTTTTCTGTTTCTTTGCCGTCCGAATACTTACCTTTGAATATACCCACATAGGCACACACGATTTTTTTCCCCTTTGCCACGCTGTATCTTATCTTATTGACTTTACTCTGGGCTGACGAAAACCCGCCATCAGTCGGTCAAGTTCAGGTCCTCCCGCGGAACGAGGTCGGCAACACATTCCCGGATATCCGACTCCTTGACAGGCAAATGTATACTGCCAGTGCCAGTGCCAGCGGAGCCGGTGTCCAGTGTTCTCCAGTCGCGGCTGTTCTTTCAATACGTGCTTCGATGATAGTACCGTATCGCAGCCAACCAAACCTACCGTCGTCCGATCGTACTCGGCCCAGGTCCTACTCGCTATCTTCCTATGACAGGATCACCGAGAGGTCACAATGACGAGATAACCCGACAACTTCGGTTCAACGATCACTGTCAAGTGGAACTTATCCTTTTGTTCGTCTACTTTGTCTGGTGATGTGATGTGTCGCCTTTGTCCATACCTAAGCAAACGGCACTGCTTATTCGCTAGTTATCGTGGCATATCACTGCACTAGTAAAAATACGACAAGCGCAGCCCTGCGAAGCAATAGTCAATTCAATAATGATCAACTTCCGGCCTATCATAGCTCGTTGACCCGGATGAACAGCCCAAACCTCTCCTCGCTTTTTTTTCTCAAGTCCAAACGGAGTTCCCTCCGCAGCGGAATGACGTTACTCTCCCAAAGCAAGCGACGTGCCCAGCTATCATCTCTATCCGCGTATAGCCCAAGCTCATCGTGTATGTCACCAACCCATGGAAATCACATATCCCCGCTCTGCTTTGATGAGAGTATATGTCAAACCGAGATGGATAGATAGGTCCAAGCTTTAGGGTTCTTGTCACCAGCAGAATGGTGGCGGACGTGGTGGCTGAAAGTCCTCTAGGTTCTAGAGCAGCATGAGACGACCCCCGTTTTCCCGCAATGTACTTGCAAAACTTCCTTAAGAGTTTGGTTCGGCCCGTAGTTGATTGAGCCTTCATTCTTGTGGTTGACAATACTTACCGCTCGAACGTCGACGCAGTACAAGTTCGGAAGGTCCGGGTATCAATCCGCATTGTTTTTTTACTCTTGGAGTTTTCTCGGTTGTTGGATTGTAACGTTGCTCAAAATCGTGTTTCGTGATGGGCGATGGGCGCTGGTCGTACTATCTTTATTGCTCCTAGGATCTACGGTGGGGCGTGTTCAATCCAGGCTTATTATATCAAGGTCGTTCTATCAGACAAAGGTCTCCATGTATCCTGTTAAGCATTTTGTGTCCTTGCCTTCATCTGTACTCATTCCGACAAAATAGGATTTGGACTTGGTGTTATTTAAATTTGACATGCGAATGAATTGTCTCGCGATCAATAAATTAGCACGACAAAACATGACAGTTGACAGTCCTCATCCCACGTCCTGGCTAATTCAAAGTTCAAGTTCTAGACTCTAGGATGATTGCGCTTGGTTGAATTCACCGGAAGTCAGGAAAAAAAAATATGTGGGTAACGGGCTGGACACTAGGGTCGCTGTCGTTTATCGTCCGGTTGCTGTCCGCAAGTGAGCTTTTTATATACCCAGCGGACCTTTGTTGCCTTGGTATGAAACTCGCTGACTTGTGTTGTACGAATCTTGTTGAGATAATAAAATCCGTCAGCATTACCAATGTACATTAGCGTGATTCAATCTCCGGTCCATCCCAACCTACGCAAGTCTCGTATACACTCTTCTCTTTCCCTCTGGACTCTTGTCCAGTCCTCGACGACTTGCTTGAACCCCCCGCCTCCACCATCCACCAGCTTAAGCATCGTCTCATACTCACCCAGTTGGCGGTCAAGTGCCGCTTCCTCCTCTCGCATCTTCTTCTCCTCTGCCCTGAGTTTTGTATACGCACAAGACAAAGCTTGTGCAAGATTTGAATCGGGGTTCTTCGTGGACCTGTGGTCATATAGTGCCTGCGTTGCTCGGGCACGAATAAGGGAGAGTTTGATCAAGGAAGCTTCAATTCGAGCAGCGAGGAGGTCATCCGAGGCAGCGCGTCTGCTGTTGAGTTTAGGTGGGTGCTTGGTGACGAGCAAGGTCAAGTCGGCTTGGAGGCGGTTATGTGTCTTCACATACAATCTTATTAACTGATGGATTGGGTAGGTCGAATACCGACCTCGTTGATGACGCTCATGAGGTTTTCGAGTCGGATATATGTCGAGGTGACCTCGGATCGCGTTGATTCTATGGAAGATTTGAAGGAGACAATGCTTTCTGGTAGTGACCATTTAAAGCGGTCTCGTTCTTCTTCACTCAGATTCTCCCAATCTGGTCAAGGTGCATATGTCATAAGATGTTGGGAGCTTGAACGACAAGATATCGATAGCCTTACCGACGTCTGCATGGAAAAACTCGGCGATAGAGAGTATAAGCTTGTCTAGTTCTTCTTCAAGACGTTGTTGAGCCTTCGGTCCTAGCTACCAATACATCACTTGGATCGTATTGAACAAGGAGATTATAGCTCACTTCAGATCTGGGTGAAGACAATCCAAAACGCAAGATGTCATCGTCTGACAGACCATTCAGCTCATAAGCGGCATCGTCTGAGTTAAAGATCTCGGATAAGGTGATTTCTTGAGTAAAATCCTGAAAGAAGTAGTACCTCTTGCTGTCAGTGATAGCCAGGATTGTGGCGTACCTCGCTCATAGCGTCGGGATCGACGCGTGCAACATCGAGTAGAAGATCTCTAAGATGCCGCTCTGGTAGAGACCCGTTCTTGGAGAATTCGGAACCGGTCAACTGCGTTGTCATGAATTACCGCTGAAGCGTTGATCGCGTGAGAGTCACTTGTCACGGACGAGAAAAAGCGCGAACGGTCACGGCACGTGTCAAGTGTAACACTGTTTTATGAAATGAGTTTTCGGAAGCTGCCCTCCCCGGACACGTCACGTGTATCACGTGCAGGACCCACAGTCTCGCTCTAATTTGTTGATCGGTAAACAGTTATAAAGCAAACAC
>JAGGAX010025044.1:43192-54140 GCA_017657335.1 Termitomyces titanicus | reverse complement strand
GTATGGTCGTAATGAAGTTTGCCTGTCATGATCAAAGGACAAGTGTTGAACGTTGAACATTGGGCCCCAATTCTTTCTAGGATTCAATGGATTGTGCTTAGAGAGTACAACGTAAGGTTATGGCTCAATCTGGGCGCCGATGACCTGGGACAATAGCCCACATTATAATCATTACCCCCATCATTGCCACCAAGCTAGGACAAACGACCAAGGAAAGTCAGAAGGACAAAACGTAATGTGAATAAGGAAAGGTGATACATACAGAGGCTGCAAACTTCTGATGCCGTACTTGTTGGAGATGGCACCAGTCATGAAAGGCAGGATCGCACTGCCTGCTTGGCCAAAGCCGGCTATCCAGCCGATGGAGCCGGTGAGGATCCAGCGTGGGAGCACGCGTCCAGCATGGTTCATGGCAATGGGGTACATGGGCCCCAGAAGAACACCGACGATGGAAACAGAGACAGCGTTACCAATTAGAGAAGGGACAAACCAAATGACAATTTCCAGACTAATCCAGATTAAGTACAGATTGAACAACTTGTGTTAGAATGGACAAGATAATGGCAGGTCTGACCTTATAGCTAGGAGGGCATAAAGGAAGATGACACGCCGTTCACCAACCTGATAAGTTTCAGAGGTAACTGCTTTTAAACGAAAATGGCGTTGACCTTCTCATTGACCCAAAGCAATGCGACGCGGCCAGTCATGAGACCTGGAGGATTTGAGGGATGCGATACACTCGAGGTCTCTGGTTCTCACCACCAAAGAAGCCAGCTGAAATGTATCCTGAGGAGGGGCCACCATGTCTCTCTTGAATAATGTAGGTCACAATCCAACCTAGGTGCTGCATTTGAGCTAATGATAGGCGAGAAGTAGACATCTTACCACCGGTCGTGACTTCAACACCAACGTAGATGAGAATGTAGAATGCGAGCAGCTGGACAATTTTATGGCCGAGAATCTGACGGAATTTGCTGTTTTCATTGCTTGACTGCGCGGTGGTCGGGGGGTTCCGGTATCACTTGCCCAATTTCTCTCAGACAGTCTGAACAGAGTGTCAGTGTTAGTCGCGCTGTGGCAACACTTTCCTGGCACCATCTTGTCTTCTGAATCGGAAAATACCAACGAGAACAATGGTAGTTATGACAGCTAGGCCTAAAGACGCAAGATAGTGGAAAGACCAACGTTTTTGCTGCGCAAATTGTGTCGCAACAAGAGGTGAGCAGAGTGCACCCGCACCTGTCAACTCCTTATTTATCCTGGCATGGTCAAGGTTGGTAACAAACGCGCCATATACAGCATGCAGTACACCCATTTTAGTCTCTGGGTTTGTGTCAAAGCTCGCTACGAATCCATTGGCTTGCGCATCCTGTCACATGAGCAGATCTAGACTGAAAAGAGTGGTGATTATTGAGTGTCGATTACCTGAAGAGCAAGTCCGACACCGTTAATCGCATATGCTACCACAAGTGCCGGGAACGGGAGAGCAGGGGCCATGAGCGCGTAACCGACGATTTGGCATACAGAACCTCGAGAATCATATCGGAGGTCAATTCAATCTGTTCGCTCCACCGGGTGCACAGAATACCTAGAACGATAACCTATGCTTTAGTGAGCTTTTTGGAGGGTTAAAATGTTTATAGACTTCACCTTTCCGAATCCCAACCTATCCGAAAGAGGTACATTTATCAATGATCCACTGAAAAAGCCCTATATATCAGGATTGAGGACAAGATGCTAGCAAGAAAGCAGAGAGTATAATCTACCACACAGGCGAAGACGAATATTAGCGATACAACGATGAAATTGACCTTTGGAATGTTGGTTTAATATTCGCAAGAGAGGGGACTTGAGATTGGTCATTACATTGTATACTGATTGAATCTTTGGGAGAAGTGGTCCTGTGGTGCCATCGTTCCACCCTGCGAGGAACAATGGCACACATAGTGCAGCAAATTGTATGTGGGCTGTAGCAACCTGCTGTTGCGTCTTGGCTGGGCATTTGACATCGGTAGGGGCATTTACCCTCTTTCTGACATTTGGGAGGACGAATTCTTCTGGGACCTGTTTTCGCGATGTCTCCCGTCGCACCTCGAGTTTGATCGCGTCTTCTGACATGGAGATTAGAAAAAGCCTCCTTCCGTGGAAATAAGTACGTGAGAGCAACACAAAGTGAGCAGCGTGGGGAAATTGTGTAGGATAAAGCGGACTCGGATATACTACAGGCTAACTAGTATATCGTCGTGCGCGGACCGCACCGGTGATACTATCCTATACTATATCGCAAACGCCGTCGAGGATGTGCCACGGCATGCCCGAGATCCTTTTTTTAGAAATTAGCCATGTACAGGAAACCATTACACTACTAACACTACACAGAATACTCTTCTCGCGGGTACACCTAAGTATAATTTGCGAGCCAAAATTTTTGAGGGTGAGCTATGCGTCGAAAGATGCAATTACAACCGAGAATGAGATCACATTTTCGAAACAACACTGTGAAGAAGCCCATCGGGCGAAGCAGATGTCCCCTAACTTCTCTATCATTGATCTATTCACTATTTTCATAAGCAAGATCCTTCAATCAAGACGGCGGTGACCTGGTACGATAGCCCACATGATAATTAACACCCCCATCATTGTTACCAGCCTAGTAAAATGAACGATCAAAGAAACTCAGGTAAGATCAAATTAATTAAGAAGGACGAACACGCACAAGGGCTGCAGACTTTTGATACCATACTTGTTGGATATTGCTCCAGTCATGAAGGGCATAAGGGCACTACCGGCCTGCCCAAACCCGGCAATCCACCCAATGGACCCAGTGAGGATCCAACGGGGCAGCACGCGACCGGCGTGATTCATGGCAAGAGGGTACATGGGCCCGAGGAGAACACCAACGAGGGAGACGGCTACAGCATTACCGATGAGAGAAGGGACGAACCAAACAACAATCTCAAGCCTAGTGAAGATGGTGTGATAGGTCAATCAACTGTATAGAGAAATCATGAGGAACAAGAGGCTAACCCGATGGCAAAGAGGGCGTAGAGGAAGATGACACGTCTTTCACCAACCTAACACAGTGAAAGACTTCGGAAGAAATTTCTTCCCTAATTAAAATGGTATTGACCTTTTTGTTGACCCATAGAAGAGCCACGCGACCAAGCATTAGACCTAGAATGATTGAGAAAGATGGGATATTATTTGGTTCGGATACCATTGAATAGTTCGATTCTTACCACCAAAGAAACCTGCAGAGATGTATCCAGATGAGGGGCCACCTTGCCTTTCTTGAACGATGTAGGTGACAATCCAGCCTAGGAACACATACTTCAGCCAAATATATATATAAGAGAAAAGTTAAGGCTCTCACCGCCAATCGTGACCTCGACGCCGACATATACAAGTATGTAGAATGCAAGTAAGTGCACAGTTTTATGGCTGAGAATTTGGCGGAATGTGCCCTTGTCATTGGTGAAGTCCTCAGAGATGGGGTGTTCTGGTATCACTTGCCCTGCCTCTCTTAAGCATTCTGGAAAGAAGAGTGTCATAGTTATGAATACTTTGTCTAGAAGCTTGACCCACCATCTTGACTTTTAAATCGAAAAATGCAGACGAGCACGATGATGTTGATGATAGCAAGTCCCAATGATATCAAATAGAAGAAAGACCAATGTTTTATCTGTGCAAACTGGGTCGAGACAAGAGGCGAGCAGAGTGCGCCCGCACCTATCATTCATTACTTCATCTGATATGCTTCTTTTGAAACGAACGCACCATATACAGCATGCAGTACACCCATTTTTACTTCTGTATTTGCATCAAAACTCGCTACAAATCCATTGGCTTGGGCATCCTGCAGTAGAGGTTAACTTGGGGTGAGGTATTAATATTACCACAATCACCTGCATGGCTATCCCAACACCATTAATCGCATATGCTATGACAAGTGCTGGGAATGGAAGAGCAGGAGCCATGAGGGAGAAAGCTACAAGTTGAAAGATCGAGCCTAAAAATGAACAATTAGCCTAACTCAATACAACTAGTCAGAATAGATACCTAGCACCATGACCTGAATCAGGAAGTATAAGCACCTCGAGTGAACGAGGTTCACAGCTCACCTTGCCGAATCCGAGTTTGTCTGACAGTGGTACATTCACTAATACGCCACCGACGAAGCCCTACAAATTAAGGCTTCTGATACAGATTGAGAAAATACAAGCTATGCAACTGACCACGCAGGACAAAACAAACAAAAGTGATACAATTGTGAAGTTAACCTGGCGAGATTCAGCTTGAGGTTCTCGTTAAACAGAGATGAGTTAACTTACATGATATACCGTCTGAATCCGTGGCAAGAGCGGACCCAGGGTGCCGTCATTCCACCCTGCAAGAAACAAGGGTACGCAGCATGCAAGAAATTGTATGTGACCGGCTAAAACCTGTTTTTTCGTCTTGGCTGGGCGCTCGACATCTGTACCGACGGTAGGAAGAACAAACCCCTCAAGAACTTTTTTTCGCGAGATCTCGTGGCGTACAGAGAGCTCAATTGGTATCTCTGACATGGAACGCAGAAGAGTCCGTTCTGAGGGAAGTAAGGGGAAGAGAATATGATAGAATGCAGAGAAGTGTTGAGTATCGGATAAACTTCGGAAAATATTACACTGCAGGTTTCATTGATCTGTGAGCCATGTGAAAGTGCAAAGATCCGCAAGCACAGTATATGATGCAAGGGCCGACCTGATGTCCTGAAATTCAAATCTACTATACTTATGCAGTATGTACATACATACCTTGCTTGAGATGAGTGACTGTTACAAGTGTGACAAACTTTCAGGAAAATTTGTAATCAAGTTGACACAAGTAGTTGCTGCGTAACAGCCTGCGTTTGTGGTATGCATAGTGAGTGTTTTTCGTCTCTGACCTATTTTATCACAAGCCTTGTATTTAGGTATGTCATGAGATGGAGCATCTTCAGCAATGTTGGTCTCGCGAGGTCATTCACCAATTCTCCGGTCTACAGCACGCGGTGGTGGTATGCTTCATATTCCTCAAAGTCCGCTGTGAAACATCTATTGTATCGAAATACCACGATACCACAGTTGTATCTGCCCAAGGAGGATCCCCAAACGCCCGAGTATCTGAATGAATTACTGGTGAAATTTGTTCGAGATCGAAAATTTAATGCTGCACAACAGCTTCATACACTAATCACCCTCCAAAACATAACAATTACACCTCACCTCATATATGAGCAGGCTGCGATCTCTCATCTGCGCTGGGGTGACCTCGAGACTACCCTATCGGATTTTTATACTTGGTTTTCCCTCGTACCAGCGCGTCACCCGATGAATCAGTCCTGTCCACCTCTCTTAGAGACCAACGCAGACTATTTTCGAGACCTTAGGCGTATCTTATTCGCATCCCCTTCCACTCGCTTTCCTATCATTCTAATCTTTGGACAAATGTCTGCGACTAAAGGGTATATTCAGCCCATGTTGAATGAGACACTCCCTGTCCTAATTCGATATGCACCTGTCAACGTTGGAACCATCTGGTTGCGTGAGATGGAGCGGGCGATTCTGCAATATTCGGCAACTACGCCTTTTTTGACACACACGGCTTACCACTTTCGCGACCTCTCCATTAAAGTGTGCTGCTACGCGGGATGGCTGTCTTATGCGATGTCCATCTTGGGAAAAAATCCGAAGTTTGAACTTAGCAATGGCACTCGCGCCCTCCTTACTAACGCCTTACGAGATGCTGGACACAGGGAAGCATTATCAATATTAGATCGGCGAACTCGCCCTCTAGATCCTTGGCGACCTCGGACGACGACACCGCCGAGCAACGTTAGGGTGACTCCTCTGCATTTACGAAAACCATCGTACTTGTTAGAAGCATTCTCCACCGTTCCTACGCTCTCCAGGCATAATGTAGCCGTCGAATCTCGCTTCATCAATCGTCAGCTTCGACACTCACGGGATGTTGCCGCCTCCAGTGTCACTATCTTCCTTTCCCGTCTCCGTGAGGTAGACGGTGGTTTGCGCATTCTACAGTGGCTTCGCGAACGAGCATTAGTCGCTGGGCAGAACTGTAGTATCCCCTGGTTGGAGGGTGAACTCAGGTATCATCTGACCCAGAGACGTTACGATGAGGTACTGAAGCTTTACCTTGCACACTTCAATATTGAGGGAGGGCTTCCAGGCCTCTTTCCTGACATGCTGTCTACTATCGTAACTCATCAACAGTTCACCCCTCCAGCGGCGTTGTCAAAGCTGCCGTTCTCTCAGCGCTGGATAGTACTCAAGTCGATAATCCGTTTGATACACACGCTTCCCGAGCCTCTTGTTTCACTGCGGGTTTTGTATGGTTCGTATTGCTTGGAGAAGGTGAGCCACGATGAAGCGTACAATGTTCGCCCCGCGTTTATAGCATCATTTGGCGAATGCGGTGCCCCCGACGATGCGGTCCGTGTGCTGAGAGATTCCGGCAAAGCTCCATACTCGAAAGAAGTGGCGACGCTGGCAGGGGTTTTAGCTCGTGCCGGACGTGATGAGAAGGCACTTGCGCTGGTCAGACACGTCGAGTCCGGGAAGATGAAGATGACGTTGTTTGATGGACGGGTGACCTGTGTCCCAGCTGGTCCATGGATGTATGAACGCGTCATCCGAGGGTTTGTGAGGGCGGGTCTTTTGAAACCAGCTTTGGAGGCCGAGGCAATGATGAACAAGAATACGGGCCAGGATTTTGCCCCAAGCAAAAAAATGCATCATGAGGTGATTGGTGCCCTACGGGCTTTGGAAGCTCAATACAGAACGGTATAGGTATCATATGCTATCTGTGTTTGCTGCTTATATGACTCAATGCTTTGAAGCAATCATGGGACATGGACAGGGAGAGAACTATTGTTACACTGGTTTCTTTATTCATTCACCAAGCGCGGTGTCCGCCATCGACAATTATGCTGGACAATGATTATCAGATCACTTTCCGAATACAAGGGTAGTATGTGACCTACTCGCTTCCAGTACAGAAAGTCGAAGCGTCGCTCGCGAGCCACAGCGCCACTCCACGAAGTTCGTCGGGCCGTCCGAGGCGGCCCAAAGGGTTCTGTGCAGTCCACTCAGCCATAAGGTGTGGCTTGGTATCAAGGAAATTGCGTGTCATTCTATTGATTTGAAATCAGCTGCCACAGATTGCTTACGACACAAGATCGATCTTACTGGGTGTAGATGTAGCCCGGGCTGATTGTATTCACACGGATCCCCTTCACTCCAAGCTCACATGCCATAGATCGTGCCATCTGTACAACAGCGGATTTGCTCGTGTTATACGCAACCCAGTGTTGGTTCTGCCGGCGAGCATATAAGCCTAAGCATTCTGCACCTCTTCATGGCCAATCTTCGACATACCTGGTTGGTGATGCTGCCGCTCATGCTCGCAGTCAAGATGATGCTGCCTTTATTTCCAAAGCGCTCCATCTGCCTCCCTGCTGCCTGCGCCGTAAAGAGAACTCCGTTTACATTGATATCCATAAGCTGTAGACGGTCAATGAGTATCTATGACAATGACTGTAGTGACGAACCTTTCTGAATTCATCTGCTGGATACTCCAAACATTCCGCACTGCGTAGAATACCGGCATTTGCAAAGCAGATATCAAGACGGCCCTCCTTCGTGGCAATCTCTTCTGCAATCTTCCAGATTCCAGCTTGGTCTGTAACATCGCCAGAGACGTATTCAAGCCTGCCACGATAATCTCCACTCAACAGCGGTAGTTGTGCAGCGTAGGCCTGGACCTTGACCCAACCATCGTCAGGTTTGCTCGGGAGATCGAGACAGTAAACGATTGCGCCTGCTTCGGCCAGCGCAAGCGCAATTTCAAGACCGATACCGCGGTGTCCTCCTGTAACAAGGGCGACACGGTCGATGAGGCTGAATTGGGATAATGCAGTCCGCGTTGGGGTAGCTGATGCGAGGGCAGCAGCTACACCTTGAACTTGAGTAGTGGTGGTGTTCATGGTTGGGTGGGATGGTCTTTCTTTACTCAGCCCGAGTCATAAGTGATAGTTTCATCGTGAGACACGGAAATCAGGAGTTCCAAGTACTAATCACAGACAAGTCAAGAATAGAACGTGGTATAATGTCGTCTTCAAATTGATTAATACTCGAGTAATATCGTGAATACGGCATGGCGAGTGTTGCGAGTCATTTCAAGGACTGAATGCTATTGACGTCATTGATGTTTTCTGATGGCAGTGATGATTTAGATAGCTGTTGGGCTCTGTACCAGCAACGCACAGTATGCTCCCTACATACAACAATAAGAAGCGGGAACCTGCATGGTCCGGTCGGCCACTCAATCGCATCGGTATCTATCACATGAAGCCCCTATTGTGTTCGCAGGTTTATTTTTACCAAGTCCGAGTCGTTCAAGCCAAATAGGTTCAACGATAAGAAGCAAAAACAAAAGATATCAGAATAATTCCGGATTGCGGTCATTGTCGTAAACGTCGGAGAGCTTCATCCTTGAATAGCTTAGCCTCGCGCCAGGCTGAAATGTAAGAGTTTATTTTTCAGGACATCACAAAAAAACAAGGCGTTCCTGACCGTTTCACCCCGCATAATCGCCATTAAACACATCTTGGTCCCCTGATTTGGTCCGGAATCAGCGTATTGCTATGTAGAGAGTTGGGTAGCTGTTAGTGTATATCAATACGGAACAACGTAAACTAATACCTCCATCTAGCGGGCAAATTTCCAATAGATGAAGCAAAATGAGCAATCCGGTTCTTGGCGCCGAAGGAAGGATTATTTCCCGTGCAAGTTTTCCACCAATCCGATGTGGTGTATATGGCTGGTGATGAATGGTAACAACGGCATTAAGTACCGATGCCTCACCTGGGTATCTATCAAAGGATAGATAGCAACATCAGCTACAAGCAATCACTGTCACTGGGGCATAGACAGAGGGACGAACCGTGACGTCCCAGGCTCTCAGCCTGGTAGGTGTCCGAAAAGTCCTTAATCCATGCACCCAATGGCCGACTGGCTTAATTCGTAGCATTTAGAGCTACAGGGATTGTCTGTGGTTGATTGAAATATACAACATATTTCAGATTAACTCGTCCATTACATTCCATTTCCAAAGAACCAGGAAGAGTGTGTCCTAATTCTAGATGTGCGCGAACTGCAATTAGTGCTAGTGCAGATGTTGCTTGCCATCATTGAATTTGCTCCAGCCACCTGATCAACCAGATGGACTACGTTAGCAAACGGCTCGATATTGTGGCAATATGAGGACCAACCTCCGTGAAAAAGGCAGTACTTCGCCTGTGCAGCTCCGCTGCTCTTGTTCGGCAAAGCAAAATGATATCCACCGCGGATAAAATTTGAAGTCTGCTTTGGTTGCATCGGTATAGTATTGGTATGAACACGCGGGCTGTGATAACCTGCTTTGTAGATGATTTAAAGCGTGATCAGATGAACAGAATGGTATACCTGTCCCTTCTGTTGCTTTAATATATGCGAATTCTGTCTTGACAGTGGCCCAGTTGACGTTCGGCTGATACGCAGAGACATCAATGCCATGAGGTTGGGCCCCCTTTTTAAACTCGATCGACACCAATGAGGGCACAATGTGAACAAGAGCTGTGGCGATGCAAAGTGTCGTAGCTAGGAACCTTCATGGTCGACATCACTAGATAAGAGTCAGTACACCGAACGATATGACGGATCCGGGTTGAAAAATTAGATGTTTATACGCCCAGAAGACTCGGAAAAGAAAAGAATAAACATGCATAGGACCTGTCAATTCACCTAGGCGACACACAAGTCGGATCCGAAGAGGTCCCACTACTTGAATGAAGAGTTTCAACCCATTGATCGACGGTCTAGATTATATGTCAAGTTTGAATAAATGCTGAAGTCGACAAAAGGTCGAGGGTGCCTGCGTTGCACTGCTTTTCGAACAGGTTTATTGATCGCACTGATTTCGAATGTCAAGCTGGGCGCTAATTTCCTACTAAAGATCATGTTGTGGCTGAGGGCTTTAGCACCAGAGAAACGGACAATGAGGTGTGGGTGTATGTCAGACAGAGGCTCCATTGCGTAGCTCTGGCGGCATTAGCGTGTTACAGAGGGAAATGATGATCCCAAAAGCTATCTAAGGATCCGCGGACAACACATCAGTCGATGCAAAGGCGGCGCATGCATAATTGCCTTGACCTGAGCGCTGGGGCAATTTGAAAGTTTGAAATTTGAGAAGTTGCACACCATATAAATAGTTCCAAAGGTTATTTATGAGCCTGCTGCGTACAACATTGGAATCAGGCCGGAGTATAATATCAATAGTTCACTGACTCACAGCTGATTTAGGCGGTGGTACAACTCAAATGATGATCGTCAAGCCTACCTGGCTGTCAGGTTCGACAAGAAATAGAAAGACATTTAGGCGAGAGGAGAATATGCGAGACGCAATGATCATGCCCCGCGTTCATTCTGGCTAGGAATAGTCCCGTTCATGAGAACAGAATTAGACTAACCCGTCTCAAAGGCCACGTGTAATGATCCAGCGCTGTACGAAGTGTTTTGTGAACAAGGAGTAGATCATGACGCCTAGGGAAAATGGCACGACGGCATAAGACTTCGGAGAAATGCGAAGCCTTTGTGCCAGTAAGTTCTTCCCATCGGGAAAAAATTGCGGCGAGGAGATCACCGCCGTGTCTTTCATGGAAAAGGTGATGACTGGATGATACTGCCAATAATATCTTGGACCATTCCTGGGTCCTTTTCAGCCACTGACTGCATGTTCAGGTATCACTTGCCGATAAACAGGGAAATCAGAACAGAATTAGATGTCATACACGGGTAGGATGTCAATTGATCCACATCAGTGCAGGGATGAAGCAGGGCACGAGAATGCAAGACGATTTGGGAAAAACAAG